>JAJPUD010012979.1:0-24727 GCA_023553655.1 Myrmecobius fasciatus
AATTAGTTTTTTTAAATAATAATTTATTTTTTCAAAATGCATGCAAAGATAGTTTTCAATATTCACCCTTGCAAAATCTTATTTTCCAAAAATTTTCTCTCTCCCTTTTTATTTCCTCCTTCCTGAGACAGCAAGTAATTCAATATATGTTAAGCATACATAATTCTTCTAAATATATTTCTATGTTTATCATGCTCAACAAGAAAAATGAAATCAAATGGGGGAAATGAGAAAGAAAAACACAAGAAAGCAAACAGCAACAAAAAGGTGGGGCAGCTAGGCACTGATGGAGTACCAGCCCTTGAGTCAAGAGGACCTGAGTTCAAATGTGACCTCAGACAATTAATACTTCCAAGTCTTGTGATCCTAGACAAGTCACTAAATCCCAATTGCCTCAGGGTTAAAAAGGGTGAAAATAATATATATGATCCATATTCAAATCCCATAGTCCTCTCTTTGTATGTAGATGACTCACTCCACCATAATTCAGCTCTATCACTGATATCACAGTTCTGAAAAATGAGAAAGGAACTCACATTTCATAAAGATGAAATAACTTCATTCCGTTAAAACTAGGCATGAGTATGAATTGGCTCTTGAAAGATTGAGGAAAATGATTTATAGTTTAAAAACAACTAATTTCTCAATGGATGTCACCTCATCGAAAAGCACAGCCATGGTGCCCCCCTTTTTATCAGAAAAAGATAACACTTCATGTTGGGGAGATAGGGCTGTTTTCAGTACAGGAAATAGAATCTTCAATCCTACTTTATCAGCAAGCTTGATAAGAATTCTTTTTTTTCTGCATAATTATCCACATACACAGTGGCAAAACTTTCAGGAGTTATTTGATCAGTAAGTGTCAAGAATGATTACCAGTGATTTACTTACGCTTTTCTTTTTAGTGTTATAAAATGCTTCCAAATCATAAAACTGTTGTTAGTTTTTGTGTGGGATGTAAAATTGAATAAAAGGTTGATTCAGGAAACAGGTTGATCCAGTTGTGGGTCAATGACTAATCACTGTTCCTGATTTAGACAGAGGAAAGAGATCTGGCCAGCATAGATATAAAAAATAATATTTTCAGTTTTTTTTTAAAGCTTGTACTTCACATAATATGATTCCTTTAATCCTAATTTAATTTCCTTCACATGCAGGGTTAAAGAGATTGAATGTGAACCTTACAGAACATTAGCTTGACATGAATATGTAGAGTACACAGAGAGTATAGTCCAAGAAAGAGGCTGCAATAAACCAAATCCAATCCAGGGCAATGACACTGAGAAGCAGCAAGTAGAAGCAAAAAATACTGGAGAAGTGCCTTATCTTACAGCTGCTATATAGGTTTTTGTTGTTGTTGTTTGTATTTGAAAAGAGAAGTGTGAGCTAGATACAATCTCTTTGTGCAGGAAGAACATGACATTCAATAGTCTGAAGTTCCTTTCTTACTTTTTTGCCTGTTTCACTGTTCCTCTCTATTGTTTATGTCCCAAGAGATGTCTTGTGTGATAAACAAAGTTGTGGGCAGCTTGAGAATTTTGTCACAAAACAAAACAAAAAAAGTTCCAATTGGTTTTCATGAAAACGAATCTTTTACATATTATATCTAGTTAATATTTTCAAGCATCACCTCTATAACAATGACTCCCCAAAGTAATTTACTATCCATGATCTATTTTGGGAACTCCAATTGCCTACAAGACATATCTACTTGAATGTCCTAGAAGTAACTTAAAATCAATATGTCATAAACTCACTTTATCTTTTCTCCTAAAACTGTTGCTTTCTATTTCATTATTTTTCCCAGTGGTACCATATATCCAATATTGCATGTTCAAAATCTTGGCACAAATTTTACTATTTTTTATGCTCATATTTCATATACAACCAGTTATCAGGTCCTGTCAACTTTATCTCTGAAACATCTGTCAAATCAGTTCCCTCCCATTTATTGTTACTGTCACCACCTTAGTACAGAATCTCATTACCATTGACCTATATTTTTGCTATAGCTTACTTACAGTTCTTCTTGTCTTTATTCTCTCTCTACCTTAAATAATCCTTCAAACAACTGCCAGAATAAATTTTTCTACTGCCTAGATCTGGTACTATTAATCATCTTTTTAAAAAATCTTCAGTAAATAAACCTAGAAGGAAGCAACAAAACAAACAAAACAAAACAAAAAACAAAAAATCCAAACTGGGCAGCTTTGAAAACAAAGTATAGTATTTATTATAGAGGTTTTCTTGAAATTAAAATTAAAAAAAAAACTATTGAATCCTCTCATGTTCTACTGTGTGCATGGCAATTTTTTCTCATTATGTATTTAAATTTTAAGTAAATTTTAAAAATTTACAAAAAAAATTAAATAAAGCAAAACAACATAAAACTTCAGTTGCTCCTTTAGTCTTGGCTATGAAATGCTGTGGCTTGGCATTGAAGCCATTAACTATCTGCTGTATCTTCAAGATTATTTCATTTTATTCTCCTCCAGACAAACTGAGCTTCTCTTTTCTTCCATAATACTAGTCTCCTAGTATACTTCATTCTTTTGTTCATGTTATTCTTAATCCTTAGAATAATCTCCTTCCCTCTCTTCTCACCTACTAAATTCGTATTCATTCTGTTTGTTACTGTTTGTCTTTCATTCTTGAAGACCAATGACATCAGGATGACCAGAACAGCAGGAGCAAGGCATTGTCTTGTTACTGAATTGAGTTTAAGTGAGGTAGAGCTGTGCAAAGGCAGCAGCCTCACTCTCTCCATCAGTCATTCAGAGTCCAATGGAAAGACATAGGTCAGGACGATTCGCTATGGCCTCCATCCATTCTTTAAAAAACAATATAGATTCCATCTCCTACAAGAAATCTTCCCTAATCTCTCTCCTATGTTCATCAGTAACATTTTTTCTCTAATACTACATTTTATTTTAACTCTCAAAATCTGTAATAAAAGCCTATGCCTTCAGTTACCTGAATTTCAATTTTATGCCCCCTCCAGAAGGACTGTAGTAAGAAGTCCCTAATGCAAGAGAAGGGTGTTTGTCTTAAGTAAAAAAAAGATGAAATATCTCATTATACCTAACAGTATTACATAGGTGAATAAAAATTGGGGAACATGGTCCCAAAGTCACAAAGTTTGTTTTTTGTTGTTGTTGTTGTCGTTGTTGTTGTTTTTTAATGACCTTAGCACCAGGGGATGTACAATTGTGTTGGCAGCTGTGCTATAATCTAGATGTTGTATATTTGGATTTCTGTTTCATCAAGTCCCTCTATGAAAATTAGAGAGGACTGACAACTAAAGAAATTAAAGCAGATTGATTTTTTAGAACTTCTCTGAGCCAATATTTTATTGCTGTTTTCTTCCCTATAAACTAGAGGACAGAAAACTTGATTTATTACCCAGATTGCATTCCAGACTGATATGATGAAAGCCAAAAGAACTATTTTCAGATCTCTTGCTAATGGAACTATTTTAACCATCTTTTGTGCTGTATTACTATTTGTCTTCAAGATAAAAATCTCTGAATAGTGCCTTGCTACAGTCCTTCTCATTAAATGAAGTGCTGTCGACTCATTTGATGGGCCAGGCTATTTATTAAGAAGAGTCAATGTGTTACTTCACAGTTTTCCAATATATTACAGGAAGTTTTTGGGAGATAGTGTTACCTTGTCTTTTTGTTCAATTCTATTAGAGAAAATCTGAAAATGCTTGACTGAATGGAAGCAAATAGACTTTTATATAAGTTTTTCCAATTTCAGAGATGGAAGAGAACAAAAAAAGTGCTTAAAATTGGAGTTTCAATGTAATTCAACAACTAATTCTTTAGTGCATACAATGTGAAAAACCTACTAGAGAAAATATGGCTATTAATTCACCTGTAACAACCAGAGCATCTTTTAATTTCACTGCCAGGGGAAGAAAATACCTATTTACTTCTAGCAGTTATGCAATATATCATGGTTCCTGGCTCATGGCCAGTTAGCTTACCCTGAAAGATAACTGGACTTAGAAGCAAAAGCATTGAGTACAAATGTTATTTCTGTTACTAATCATAAAGGCAAATTATGTTACCTTTTTTGGTTTCCGTTTTATTCCTCTGTGAAGGCCCAACTTATGGATTTGATTTTGGAACATTATTTGTATGTAATGGAAAATATCACCTTAATTTCACGTGAAAAATATTTAAGCCTTTTTGAGATAAAAGGCCTAATATGAGCTACAGATACTTAGTGGCAGGTAGAAACATTCATTTTCATGTGACAAGGCCATCCCTATTGTTGTTTAGTCATTTTAGTCATGTCCAAATTTCCATAACCCAATTTGGAATTTTCCTGGCAAAGAAACCAGAGTAGTTTGCTATTTCCTTCTCTGTTTCATTTAACAGATGAGGAAACTGAGACAAACAGGTTGAAGTGACTTGTTTAAGTTTACATAACTAAATAAGTATTTGAAGGCAGATTTGAACTTGTGAAAAAGAGTCTTCTTCCTGACTCCAGGCCCAGCACTAACTTTTCATAATGTCATCTAGCTAACCAAATCCATTCTACTAAGGAACAACTGCAGGAGGTTCATTTGTTATTGTCCTTTTTCCACAAAGGTATGAAACATAAGATGCAGGGACACTAAGGGACAGTAGCACTTTTTGCTCTCTACTTCCCAATATTTCTGTAGAATAAATTTGGTCAAAATTAATTATTAAGAGTAGTTCTGAAGAGGAAAAAGAAGGAAAAGAGTTGATATTCAAAGGAAATCGGTAGCTTGAGGGGAATTTGGCAGGGGAGGCCAGAAGTGAGTTCAAGTTAACACATGACTCAGTACTATCTTAACAGCAGCTGGTTCTCCCATTTTTCTACCATTTCTACATGCTAATTTCCTAATTCACTCCAGAGGCTTAATTCATCAAGGAACATAAAAGGCCTTTTTCAGAATAGGGACAGGGAAGTTTCAATGGTCTTGTGATGGAGAGAGCCGTCTGCATCCAGAGATAGGACTGTGAGGACTGAGTGTGGATCACCATATAGTATTTTCACTTTGTTGTTTGCTTGCATTTTGTTTTCTTTCTCATTTTTTTTTCCTATTTTGATCTGCTTTTTCTTGTGAAGCATGGTAATTGTAGAAATATGCATAGAAGAATTTCACATGTTTAACATATATTGGGTTACTTGCCATCGAGGATAAGGGGTGGGGTGAAGGGACAGAAAAAAAAATGGAACACAAGGTTTTGCAAGGGTGAATGTTTAACACTAAGCATGTGTTTTGAAAATAAAAAGCTTTATAAAATTTTTTAAAAAAAGAAATAGGGCCAGGGATGATTGTTCCAATATACCTTAGTATGAGGATAAATGCCATATCAAATCCTCTGCTTTTTAAAGATAAATCTATCTGAGTTGGCTAATTTAGAAAAACATGGAAGATTTGATTTTCTGAAGGAAGATGTTATCTACATTCAGAGAAAATGGGCAATCATTGTACAGTCTTATAGATGTATATGAAAGTATATGTGTGTATGATTATAGATATTCATGTACCACATGTCTATGCATGTATGTACATTATTTTTGTGTATATATGTATATGTTTATAAAGTTTGTCTACATAATATATCTATCTACATCTATCTTTCTGTCTATCTATCTATATTCAGACTTAACTGTAGTTTTCAGGGGTATGGGGGGGGAGAAGAAGAAATTTTAAAAGTACACAGAAAAAAAATTAAAAGCAAACCAAAACAGGAAGCAATGACAATTCTGAACACAATGTGTGTTTTTATCATATAAGCTTTCTCCAAATGGAAATTTATTGCTTTTTATTTTGAAATTTCCTTAGTTCTACTATGTACATAGCAATGCCTTTTTCTTTTTTATTTAAATTGTAAATAAATAAATTATTCAAAAAGTTAAAATGCACCTATTTATGAAGATTAGGAATTAGAATGAGGTCACTGAAAATTATACAGCCACTGTAAGTTTCTGTCAATGTCAGTGAAAGGCAAAACTGCAAAGTAGAAAATTTTATCTTTAGCCTCTTCTTATGGGTAAAAAAAAAATATTCTGACATACTAAAAGATTCAGGGTGGAATTACTTGAAGAAAATGAGTAACAGTGTAGCATCATATATTATGGATACCTAAATGAAAAAAGTTTTTTGATAATAAATGCCTTTCTAGCAAGTTGCACATCATACAACATATAGAAGATGATTTCAGCTACATATAAAGCTGGACCTATCAATAGATTTCTTTGTTTTATTAAGGAAATAATTTTATTTAGAATATTTAAGAATTTTAGGATTCATATCTGGATTTTATGATATTTTTAATTTTATGAATTTTTATGAATAAATGAGCCCTGGACTACTGGGCTGATGATGACAATTTTTTCTTCCATGGGTAGCATTTAACAGAGCCAGGATCAAAATCCAGCTTCTCTCATTGCAAATATATTTTTCTTTCCATTAAATTAATTACACAAAATAAAGATATTGAAGTACCATTTACATCACTAAGATTTACTGAAAGGCAATAGAGTAATGAATCAGAGGTGATGTTTGATTAGAAAAGAAGTTGGGTTAATCAAATTCAAAGAGTATATGATGACCAGTGGATAGTCCATGTGCTCCCCTGATGCAGACAACTCTCAAGAGAACAGCAAAGCCCTTATGGCAAGTTTAGTATGAGAAAGCATGAAAGACATGCAACTGGACAAAGAACCCACTTTGATGAAATCATAGATCCATCAAAGTAACAATAACAATATTACCTAATGTCTGCTTAATGCCTTAAGGTTTATATGGTACTGAGAAATTTGAAAATATATCATCTCATTTTATCCTCATACAACTCTGTGTTGTAGTTGAAATTAAGAATATTGAGTCTAAGTAAAATGACTTATCCATTGTCATCCAACCAGTAAATATCTAAAGTGGTATTTGAACTCAGATCTTCCTGACTTCAAGTCCAATGTTCTATACTTTGTGCCAAGCCATTAAAGAAATTATTTGGGAAGAATAGAGATTATGCTTCTAATTGATATCCTTAACGAAGCAATAAGTCACAGGATCAGGTACATGTATTTTTCTACTTTATTTGAAGTTCTAAATTCCTTTAGACATCCTTTTTTTTTTAATTGATCTTGTAGCGATCCAATTTTTATAAATATGCAGATCCCCTAGTGCCTTAAAGTTCTTAATCTATCTTCCAAAGCATCTTCCTGCCTGGATCATAAGATCTGAAATTGATAGAGAATTATGAGATTAGAAGAAGTATATAAAATATTCTGATTCTGAATATGAATTCCCTTTTAGCTGAGAAAAATGTAAATACAACAGTCCATATTAAAATAGAAAAAATATTATAAATATAATAATTATGATCATCCTCTATTAACCACAGATAGGTTATAAGGATCAATGACATAATATCCATGAACTTTTTTAAACTATTCCAAACAATGAAATCAAGTGCATATTTTCACTACTCTGAGTTAGAAGATGAAAAACAATGAGAACATTTGCCTAAAAAAAAAAAATCATTTGACAACCATTCTCTGATGCACCATCCGAACACAGTGGGAGCCAGCCACCAAAACTCTGAGAAAGCTAGAGACATTTTAGTAAACAATTGTGTTTCATGCTTATTCATTAAATAGCTGTCTTCACAGTTGATACCTGATTTTATGCTGGGTGTGGTTGGCTACTGATAAAGAACACATCACATTATTCAGACACTGTGGGGATTCTAATCATTTTAGCCTCCTGTTGACAACTTTCCATTTCACTTATATTTTTATTTAGTAGCAAGGTTTCATTATTATACATAGGAAGTTTATTATCATCATCTTCTAAATTCCTTTAAAGTTTCCTTATACCTAGAGTCCTAACTTCCCACTTCACTGAATTTCCGGAATTCAGCCACAAAACTAAATGTTAAAAAAAAAAAAAAAGGTTCTGGAACAATTAAAATGATTGCTAAAATGCCCATGCACTTGTGTTTATAAGAGAAGCCCAAACCATTCTGAGGTTATCATTCAGACAATTCTGCACAAAATAATTCTGTAGCATAGAAGCAACCAAAATATACTGATGACAGTAAGAAGAAACAACTCAACTCACAGAAGGGAATGGAAAGAAAGATTTGTAGATCTGATTACCATTGCATTATATCATCCCCTCCCCACACATGCACACCTCTATGATTTTCCTGTCTATCTACTTAGAGCTTCTCTTTCTTTTCATTCCCTCCTATATAGTTTTTAAAAAAAATTAAGAGCCTATGATTTAGGTGAACAAGATGGAAACAACAAAGGAAAATTCAACTCAACTAGATTCATCTGTAAATCACTCAGCTGGATCAATGCCTTTAAAAAAGCAATCTGAAATTTTACTCCTTAATCTAAATTTCAATACCCCCAAGACCACAGAGAATGCACAGGTTAGGATTCAGAAACAAGTTTCAAGTCCATTGATAAGCTCCCAGTGGGAAGTCATTATGGTGTCTTTTGCATCCTATCTATGCTTAGAGTGCTAATCCAGTAAGAACAAACCAACATCTTAATTATTGATTCTCATTTCTTTTATTTGCAAAGGCAAATCATATTATATTTTTTACCTTTTTTGTTATTGTCATCCTTATTTTTTTGCCTATTTATTCAACTTAGGTTTGTCTTTGATCAAACAACATTTATCATTATTTGATATTAATTCTACCAAGGAACACTAGCAAGGAAACTAAATTCTAGTTCACAGTCTAATAGAAGTAGGAGTTCTTGTTTTATATAACTCTTTCCAAAATCATGTGGCCTCCAAAGTTTGCCAGATAACAATAGGATATTAGGGAAACTTGTATTTCAATTTTTAGAATATTTGTTATAAATTCAGGTTTATAACTAGCAACAAGCCTCCACAAAAGAAGTTTTATTCTATCTCCACATAATTTCTTTCTTTTTTTTAAATTAGAACTTCTTTAAATATATCAAAATTAAAATGCAAATTTCAATTAATTCCTCTACTTTTATTCTTTAAAATTTGTCACTGTTTAACATTTAAACACATATCATGTCACTTACCTCTGCCATGATAATACGGTTATCAAACTTTCTATTACTATCCAGAGAGCATTTTTCACAGCTACTCATAGTCTCTGTCTCCTTTGAGCCCCTAAACTTCTCTAATTACTCTCTCTCTCTCTCTATATATATATATAGATATAGATATAGACATAGATATAGATATAGATATAGATATAGATATATAGATAGATACATAAATACATAGATAGATAGATAGATATGCATATGTATATGTATACATACATATATATGTAGATATTGTGATAAAAAAGCAATTCTAAGTTCAGAACAATTTTCTGACATAATGAATTTCCTCAGTCACTTGATACTAAATAACAAGTATACATTAAATTTTTAATACTACTGGAGTTACCTTCATATTTGATAAAACTTGGAATCATTGAAGAATGGATGACAGTGACCATAAGGCAATGTTGGATATTTGTGACTTCCTGTTCATCTTATTACATGCCTTATTTAATAACTCAATAATAACAAGATGTAATCTAATTAGAGTATGTATATGTTTCAAAAACTTAAAGAAAAATACAAAAAGAAAGGAAATATTTTTAAATTCAAGAAGTTAAACAAATTACTTAACTGCCTCCCCCTTCCTAGTAATCTGAACCTAATGTTTTTCACTTGGTATTTAAAAAATCTGATAGATAATTTGTCTTTATTCCTTATAATGTATGTAGAAATATGCATGTTTACATCAATAGTGATGACAATTTCTCTAAATAAAAATGTTTCACAAGAGTGTTCAAGAGTAATCCTGGATTAAGCATCTGCCCACACAATGCTAAATAAAAATAAATCAATAAATTCAATGCAAAAATTTGTCTCTGGAGCAATAAATAAATAAATAAATACACATGCATAACACAAGATGTCTGGGTAAATTTTAGACAAATACTTGAGATAGTTAACTTTAAAAAAAAAAAACTTTTACGCCCATTGTTGTTGTATAATGCATTTTAAAACAAGGCAGTTGTCATACTTATCCTTACATAGTTAACAAAATACCTCCAGTGTCAAGACAAGAGTATTTTAGAGAATAGTTAACCATGGAAATAAGGAGACCTTGGTTATGATTTATTGATTCTAGTACCTACCAGCAGATGTTTTCACAATTTCAGATGTGTTCCTGAGACCCATGAAGTCAAACTGATAAAGTCTCCATGATTTCTGATCAGCAGCCTCCACTGAATTTTTCCTCCATCTATAAATCATTTCTTCCTTAGGATAGCCATCTGAAAATACAAGACAGTGATCACATTTGTGGGGAGATTTTCTGAACCAAGTCATATTTTTCTGAACCAAGTCATTTTTTCTGAACATTGTGAGAAATGCTGAAAAGTTGGGTTTCCACGTGTTGAAAGTTTCGAGGTAGTGTGGGATAGTGGGTACAACTGACCAAAGATTTTCAGAATGTGAGAGGTTAAGGAAAGTTAAGATTCCATGGAATAATTAGTGGTCAATAGAAGCCTTGAGCAAATAAGGAATTGGGGAGGGGGAGGCCTAGGAAGACACAAGTGGATTCAGCCAATCAGAAAGAGTCTTGTGGTTTTAAGAAAACTACAAACTTAAGATAATAGTTGATCCAGCCCAAAATAATTGGGGTCAATGACAAGACATGACCAAATTACTATTGCATTTATTTAATAGGCTAATTGAATATTAAACAGCACTTTGGCTAGGAGTTTTCCACCATTTTTGAACATGGGACATCTGATGAGAGAGGGGGAACATGTTTATACATATTTAGGGAAAACATGTTGTGGACGAATCAGAAAGATTGTAACCTGGAAGAAATGAACCAATCCGTTCTCTGAAGGAAGGGGCTGTGCCAAACTAGCAAATTTAAAGTTTCTCCCATTTCTGTAGCCAGCACTCCCTCTATCCAAGGAGGAGTGGAGTCTGCTTCTGGCCAGAAATGTTATGATTATTTCTTAAGAGTATTCTTTAATATTTTCCATCAATATCTGCTTTTTAGTGAAAAGATTATTTCTAACACATTGATAAGAATTTGAATTCATAAGATATTTTTTTACCACTGCTTTCCTAAGAATCAACTACCTAAAAGCAATTGTAAGGTAAGGAAATGCAGGCTCCATCTAAACAAAATATTATGATATAATATATGAAAAGCATATTTCAACCTTAAAATGTTAAACTCGTAAATTATTGCTTATGAAACCTTATATTTCTCTATAAAACTCTGGAGGAAAGCATTTATATTTCTTATTAATCCACATTTTAGTCTAGCTAATATTTGAACAATATTTATGAGAGGAAGAATTTTGTTTCTGAACTAATTGCAGTTTCTTGAAAATTGATGATCAATCATAGACAGCAAGACAAAATATTTTTAAATAGAATATTGAATATATCACAATAAATTTTTATATTATTGTAGTTCAATTAGCATTTATGTAACAATTGTAGTTTCTTCAAAATATGACTGCTTTTCAACATGTACTTTTGTATTAACCAAGTAGTCATTTGAAGCAAAAATCCTAAACAACTGAGATTCTTCTAAATAATACAAATACAAAATAATCAATATGCCTCTGCTTATGTATCATCATAGAAAGTGGCTATTTCTTCTTCCGGCTGTTAAGCTCATATCCATCCAACACTGACAAAAGTTTTCTAACTCATGAAGAACTAGATTAGCTGTGGGGCATCATAAAGCTACTAGGTTTTTGGGAAAAGATATAGAGACAACTTTGGCTACTGCACTACCGTCCTTAAAAGTGATCTTTTGTATTTTACTTGTTTCCTGTTAGTTAGGAAGAGGAGCAGCATATAGACTGGTTCATTCCAAAGTTCTTAGTGTAATAAACTTTGTTTTGGAGAAGAGATGTATGGGGCAGCTAGATGGTACAGTGGATAGAGCACCAGCCCTGAGTTCAGATGTGACCTCAGACACTTAATACACTTAAAGCATAACAGCTGCATGACCCTGGGCAAGTTATTTAATCCCCATTGCCTCAGGAAAAAATAAAAAAAAAAAAAGGAAGAAGAGGTGTTCAGTAAAAGGACATTCATTTAATGGCTAAGCTTCCCTTCAGCTGAGAAGCTTTTGTTGAACTGCTGAGATACTTTTGTTGAATTATAAACAGGTATGACCTGGGTAAATTAGCTGGCAAATGAAATGGCAAGTTACTCCAGTATTTTTGCCAAGAAAACCCCAAATGAGGGTAACAGAGAATTGGACTAAAAAAACCGAACAACAACAACAACAAACAAATATAAAGTCTAGAAGCTGTTTTTTGTTTGTTTGTTTGTTTGTTTTGGTTTTGGTTTTTGTTGGAGTTACAGCAGCTTCATGGTTATCTGGGGACCAGGAAGTATTCTCTGATAATTTTAGGTACATTAACTAGTACTCTGAAAGTACTTTTCTATTGTTCCTCTTAGCCTTATTAAAATTGGGGTTAGTATGTTGACTATATATTATATTGCATATATATTATATAGAGAGATAGAAATAGAGAATTCTTCAATCTGTATTAAGACATGATTAGTTCCTTTTCTGGGTATAGATAGGGTTTTTCATCATAAATCCTTCAGAGAAGATGTGGATGATTGTACTACTAAGAAAAATAAAGTAATTTACAAATGGATCATGCCAGAACATTGCTTTTACTTTGTATACAGTATAGTTTTCACTTTGTTCATGGAGGATTTTCCAGGTTTTTTTTTTCCTGAGATCATCCTGTTCATCATTTCCCAGAGAACCATAATATTCCATCCAGAGAAAAATGCTTCAATTTTTTTTTGTAATTACTATTACTAATTGTATTTCTCCCCATTTATTATTTTTCTCCTTTCATCCTGTCCCTAAAAAGTATGTTGTTACTGACCACTTCCAATATGGCCTCTCTTTTATCACCCACCTCCCCCTCCCATATTATATTCCCCTCCTATTTTCCTGCAGGGTAAGATCAATGGAGTATGCATGTTATTTTCTATTTGATCCAGTTCTGATGAGAGTAAGGTTTACTCATTCTTACTCTTCTTCCCTTCTTCCCTTCTATTGTAAAAGCTTTTTCTTTTCTCTTTTTTTAATGGCAGATAACTTGCACCATTCCATGTCTTCTTTTCCTTTCTCCCCATGCATTCCTTTCTCATTTTTAAATTTCATCATTAAAAAAAGATATCCCTTCATATTCAAATCATAGCCATGCCCTCTGCCTATATATACTCCTTTTAACTGCCATAATAATAAGAAAGTTCTAATGAATTACAAGTTTCATCCTCCCATGTAGGAATGAAAACAGACAAACCTTATTAAGTCCCTTATTTTATTACTTTTCTGATTACCTCCTTTTGTGTCTCCAGAGTCCTGTATTTGAAAATCAAATTTTTCATTCAGTTCTGGTCTTTTCATCATGAATGCTTGAAACTCTTCTGTTTCATTGAATGACTACCTTTTCCTTTGATTTATTATACTCAGTTTTGCTGGGCAGATAATTCTTGGTTGTAATTATAGCTCTATTATTCTCCAGAATATCATATTCCAAACCTTCTGATCCTTTAATGTGTTTTCCTGACTGTGGGTCCATTATACTTGATTTGTTTCTTTCTGGTTGCTTGTAATATTTTATACTTGACCTAGAGGTTCTGAAATTTGCCTATAATGTTCCTGTGAGTTTTTTGGGGGGATCTTTCTCAGGAGGTGATTGGTGGATTCTTTAAATTTCTATTTTACCTTCTGTTTCAAGAATGTCAGGATGGTTTTCCTTAACAATTTCTTAAATGTCTTGGCTCTCTTTTTTTTTTTTTTGATCATGGCTTTCAGGTAAACCAATACTTTTGTAAATTATCTCTCCTGGATCTATTTTCCAGGTTGGTTGTTTTTCCAATGAGATATTCCACATTTTTATTTAATTTTTTAAATTTTGCTTTATTTTATTTTAATTTCTGATGAAGTCATTAGTTTTGATTTGCTCAATTCTATTTTTAAAGGAATTATTTTCCCTCAGTGAGCATTTGTATGTCCTTTCCCAACTGGCTAATTTAGCTTTTTAAGGCATTTTCTCCTCATTAGCTTTTTGTATTTCCCTTTGCACCTCTCTCAATTCTTTCCCTAATTTTTCTTCTCTCTCTCTTACTTGAATTTTAAAGTCCCCTTTGAGCTCTTCCTTGGCCTGAATCTAATTCTTATTTTTCTTGGTGGCTTTGGATGCAAGAGCTTTGACTTTGTTATCATCTTCTGAGTGTGTTTAGATCCTCCTTGTCACCATAATAAGTTTCAATGGTCAGAAACTTTTTTTGTTTTTTTCTGCTCATTTCGCTAGACTATTGCTCTGCTTTTAACTCTTTATTAAAGTGTGGATGTTACACTGTCCCAAGTTTCAGGAGTTTTTTTGCAACTGTTTTCAGAAATCCTTCTAGGAATGTGGCCACAATCACTCTTTTCTGCCCTGGAGCTGTTAGCTTCTTCCCCATTATAGTGATGTGTTGGCCCAGGCTGTTAGCTTTTATAAGAAGCATTCTGATATCAAATAGAGGCCCAGGCTGTTAGCTTTGCTGACTGGGGCTGACACAGGACTGCACACCACACTCCCATCTTCTTGCCACAGACCCTTGCCACTGACCTTCCAAATCCTCCACACTGTTTCCAAGCTAAGAAGTCCGGAAGTCTCCAGTGGTGCTGTCAATTCAGAGATCCTGCCTTGCTGATGTTGGGGTACAACTGGGAGAGGGCCAGCCTGGGATGGAAGGTTGGTTTCCACTCTGGTTCCACAGACCTTTTCTGCTGATCTTCTAGCTCCTATTTTGTGTCTCTGGACTGAGAGGTCTGGAAGCCACCTGTACTGCCACTGATTTAGGTGTAGAGTTTGGCTAGGTCTGTGACTGTGGCTGTGCCTTGAACTGGGTCTAGATCTGAGTCTGAGGCTACATACTGGACCCTCACCTTTTCTTCTGAGCTTCCAAGTTGCCTTTGGGTGGTAAGTGTTCTTATTGGCCTTTGTGTGTGTTCTGATGCTCTAAAACTTTTTAGAATTATTATTTAAAGTAATTTGGAGCAGTTTGAGGAAAAGGTTGGGCAAGTTCCTGTGTTTACTCTGTCATCTTCGCTCCTCCTCTACAACTTTCAATTATAAAAATCATACTCAAAAAACTTTAAAATGTATATTCTCATCTAGAGATGAGTCTATCCATGTATGTGTTCAATGTAGCACTTTTATACTGTAATGTTTAACTGGATCCAGAATTTTTCAAGATATTTTTTGCCCAATTAGCCAAAGAGAATTTTATATCTCTTACTCTATAAATTCTTCCTTCCATTATGCATTGCCAGCATCATTTTATACTTAAGGATTAAAGTAAGATTCTTTTATAGCTTACCTCTTCTTGAAAACATACTTTATGAGACTAAGGACATAGGAATGAATGAGCATATTCTGTATCTCTTCGTAATTAACAATTAAATACAAGAGGCCAGTCTCAGGAACAACTGTTGTGTAGTAGCCAAAGTTGTCTGCCTACATTATACTTTCCCCAGAAATTTCCTTTCATGGTCAAGAAACTTTTTATATGACATTCTTCTAGAAAGCTTAAAACCTGACCCAATCCCATTTGATAGCTTAAGGTTCAATAAAAATGTTTACACAAGAGTTCTCAGGAATGGCCACACATTAACAAAAGAAAAGATTCAACTACAACCTTTCCTTCAATGAAAAAGTACTAAGTGACAGAGAACAGAATCTATTATACAGATCATTTGAAGAAATAATTTAAATTATAGGGGATAGATGAGAAGAGAGATTATTTTTAAATTTTTTATTTAGTATTTTACTTGCCCCCCAATTACATATAAAAATGTTTTCAACATTTTTAAAAATTGAGTTCCAAATTTTCTCCCGGCTTCCCTTTACACCTTTCTCACTGAGAAGGCAGGTAATTTCACATAGGTTATACATATATACTCATGCCAAACATTTTCCCATGTTAGTCATGTTACAGAACATAGAACAAAACAAAAATAAAGTTTAAAAAGTAGCTTCTGTTTGTTTCAGATGCCATCAGTTCTTTCTTGTGATGAATAGCATTTTCTATCATAAGTTCTTCAGATTTTCTTGGATCATTATATTGTTATGAATTGCTAAGTCAATCACAGTTGATCATGTCACAATAGTTCTTTTACTGTGTACAATGTTCTCCTGGTTTTCTCTTCATTTCAATTTGCATTGATTCATGTAAGTCTTAACAGGATTTTTAGAGAGTATCCAGTTCATTATTTCTTATATCATAGTATTATTCCATTATCACCATATATCACGATTTCTTTAGCCATTTCTAATTGATGGACATCAGGGTGAGAGATTCTAAAAACATCAGGATGGGTTCTTACCTCATCAAAAAAAAAAGTCACTAAGGGAGCATTGGATTTAAAGATTGAATTCTTTCTTCCTTTCTACATGTTTGACTCCTGCCAAGTGAATTAATTGAGCTCTTTGGTCCTCATTTTCCTTCATATGTCTAAAATGACAAGGAGAAGACTTATGGACCTATGAGTTCTTGCCTAATTTTATAATCTTAGTACTTCTTCTAAGATGCAAACTATAAATCTCATTTGTATTATAATAAATAAGGTACAGCTTGGTCATTGAGAAATAAGAAATAACAGTGAAAATCAACCAACAAACTTTTATTTAGCATATATTATGTTCCAATCACTCTAAGCATTATATAATCTGTTTATAAAGTTTTCATATTAGGAAATATCTTTAGGAAAAGTTGAACTATATTGTATTGAAGAAACTAAGAAAATATTCTTGGAACTTACATCCTTTTCCTGTAGGTTTATTTTTGGTTTGATTTGTTCTGAGACTATTATATCACTGTTGTAGACAATTTCTAATAAGGGAATTCTCTCCATCAATGTGTATCTGCAGTTTCTTTGTAACTTTATTGTCTTAAGAAAATTGTTTGAAGGAAGTGAGTGTACTGTTCAGGATTATATAGAAAGCATATAAGTGTCATAATTAGGTTAAAAATCAGGTCATCTGGATCTTAAGCCAGTGAAGCCTCTATTTGATATCAGAATGCTTCTTATAAAAGCTACTATTAGCATTTTAAAAAATCTACTTATAGTGTCATAAAAAGGGAAAAAAATAGAGAGATTTTGTATAATAAAGTACCATATTGGGGGCGGAGCCAAGATAGCGAACACCAGACAGCATTCTCTGTGAGCTCCTGAGACCTTCCCTCAGACCCAGACAAATTGAGCCTCTGAACTGGTTCTGGAGTGAGGGCTCCACCAAAACACTTGGACTACAATGCACTTCTACCAACAATCTACTTTGAAAAAACATAGGAGGTTAGCCTCAGCGGAATCGGCAGCTGGCTGCAATCAGACACCAGGGCCTGAGGCGGAAGTTGGGCTGTGACAGAGGCAGATTTTAGGCACCCAGGAAGTCCCTGGGAGATGCTGGACCACTTTGCACTGCTTGCAGGCAGGTGCTTTGGCAGATCTACGTTTGGTAAAGGGTGGATTGAGAGCAGCTGAAAGCGTGGCCCTAGTGCGGATCTAGCCCGACCAGCGCACCCATGTGAAGTCTACTTGGCGAACTGCCCAAGGGCAAATTGAAACTGCGACAGAATTCCCTGCTGGTAACTGATACCTCAGCTCAAAATCATGAGCAAGAAGCAGAAGAGAGCTCTCACCATAGACAGCTTCTACAGAGAGAAAGTAGGGCAGTCCCCAGATCATGAGATTCTGAAAAGAATCCCAGATGAAGCCACAAAGGTGGACTTAAGTTGGTCTCCCCTCCAGAAGGCTTACCCGGAAGATTGCATAAAGAATCTCAAAAGAGAGCTAGAAGAAGAATGGGGAAATAAATTGAGATTAGTGCAACAGAGATGTCAAAAACTGGAAAACAGAACTGGTGAATTGGAAAAAGAAAACAATTCATTGAAAAACAAAATTGGTGAAATGGAAAAAGACAACAATTCACTAAAAAATAAAACTGGTAAAATGGAAAAAGAATGCATTGAACCAAGATATTCAATTGGCCAGCTACAAAAGGAGCTAAAAAAGATAACTGAAGGAAATAATACTTTAAAAATTAAAATTGAACAAATAGAAGTAAATGACTCAATAAGACTTTGAGAATCAGTCAAACAAAAACAAAAAAAAAAATGAAAAAAATAGAAGAAAATATGAAATATCTCCTAGGAAAAACAACTGACTTGGAAAATAGATCCAGGAGAGACAATCTAAGGATTATCAGACTCCCTGAAAGCCACAATGAAAAAAAGAACCTTGATGCTATCTTCCAGGAAATTGTGACAGAGAATCGCCCTGATGCTTTAGAATCAGAAGGCAAAATTGGCATTGAAAGAAGTCACCGTTCACCTCCTGTAAGAGACCCCAAAATTAAAACCCCAAGGAATATCGTGGCCAAATTTCAGGACTATCGCACCAAGGAAAGGATATTGCAAGAAGCTAGAAAGAAACAGTTCAAATGCCAAGGCAATGTAATTAGAATTACACAAGATCTGTCAGCTTCCACGTTAAAGGATTGAAGGGTCTGGAATGAGATATTCTGAAAGGCAAAAGAACTTGGATTACAGCCAAGAATAAGTTATCCAGCTAGAATGAGCATCATCTTCCAGGGAAGAAGACGGTCATTCAATGATACAAGAAAATTTCACCTATTTCTAATGAAAAGACCAGATCTGAACAAAAAAATTGACCTCCAAATAGAGAACTAAAGAGAAGCATAAAAAGTTAAAAAGGAAAGCACTCTTAAGAACTATATTTCTACTATAGGTATCCTTAAAGAATGGGGGTATAATTTGATTTTTCTTTGATAGTAATGGAAAAGAAATTAGAGGTGGAAGGGATACCATACTGAAAAGAAAAAGGGGGAAAGGAAGCAACATAAAGTAAAAATAAAGGAGGTAAAATAAGGCAAAATCTCATAAAGAGACATAGAAGTTCTAATATAATTGAGAGAAAGAAGGGAGGGCGATGAGTATTGTGTAAACCTTACTCTCATTAGATTGGACTCTAAGAGAGTATATCAGACACATTTGGCTTCAAAGAAAGGCCTGACCCTCCATGTGGGAAGGTGGGAGGGAAAGAAGGAAAGGAAAGGGATAGACTAATAGAGGGATTAGGGGAAAGGTATAAAGGGGATGGAGGGGTTCTAAAGGAGAGAGGACTGTTGGAGGGAGGTGGTCATCAAAAATAAAGTACTGGGGGGACAGCTAGGTGGCACAATGGTGAGCACCAGCCATAAAGTCAGGAGGACCTGAGTTCAAATCTGGCCTCAGACACTTTCTAGCTGTGTGACCCTGGGCAAGTCACTTAACCCCAATTGCCTCAACAACAACAACAAAAATAAATAAATAAAGTACTGGGGAGGGGGGAAGGGAGAGAAAGGAAAGGGAAGAGAAAATCATAACTCTGGGTAAATAAGATGTCAGGGAATACAGATATAGTTATTTTAACTGTGAATGTGAACGGGATGAACTCTCCCATAAAACGGAAGCAGGTAGCAGACTGGATTAAAAGCCAGAATCCTACAATATGTTGTTTACAAGAAACACATCTAAAACATAGAGATACATACAGAGTGAAGGTAAAGGGCTGGAGCACAATCTTCTATGCTTCAGGTGAACAAAGAAAGGCAGGTGTAGCAATCCTTATCTCGGATCAAGTAAAAACAAAAATAGATCTAATTAAAAGAGATAAGGAAGGAAATTACATTTTACTAAAGGGTTCCATAGACAATGAAGCAGTATCAATACTTAACATATATGCACCAAGTGGTATAGCATCCAAATTCCTAGAGGAGAAGTTAAGAGAGATGCAGGGAGAAATAGACGGTAATACTATACTAGTGGAGGATCTCAACCTTGCTTTCTCAGAATTAGATAAATCAAATCACAAAATAAATAAGAAAGAACTTAGGGAGGTAACAAAAGGCTAGAAAAGTTAGGTATGATAGATCTCTGGAGGAAATTGAATGGTGATAGAAGAGAGTATACTTTTTTCTCAGGGGTTCATGGAACTTATACGAAAATTGATCATGTGTTAGGGCATAAAAACCTCAAAATCAAATGCAGAAAAGCAGAAATAGTAAATGCATCCTTCTCAGATCATGATGCAATAAAACTCACATGTAATATAAGGCCAGGAGAAAACAAACCACAAGCTAATGGGAAATTAAATAATCTAATCCTGAAGAATGAATGGGGGAAAGAACAAATTATAGACACAATGATAAGTTTATCCAGGAGAATGAGAATAATGAGACAACATCCCAAAATTTGTGGGACACGGCTAAAACAGTTATAATGGGTAATTTTATATCTCTAGATGCTTACTTGCATAAAACAGAGAAAGAGAAGATCAATGATCTGGGCTTACAATTAAAAAAGCTAGAAAAAGACCAAATTAAAAACCCTCAATTAAATACCAAATTGGAAAATCTGCAAATTAAAGGGGAGATCAATAAAATTGAAAATAAGAAAACTATTGAATTAATAAATAAAAGTAAGATTTGGTTTTATGAAAAAACCAACAAAATAGATAAGCCTTTAGTTAATTTGATTAGAAAAAGGAAAGAGGAAAATCAAATTATTCATCTCAAAAATGATAAGGGAGAACTTTCCTCCAATGAAGAGGAAATTAGAGTAATAATTAGGAGTTTCTTTGCCCAACTTTATGCCAATAAATTTGATCATGTAAATGAAATGGAGGAATATCTACAAAAATATAGATTTCCTAGGTTAACAGAAGAGGAAATAAATTATTTAAATATCCCCATTTTGAAAAAAGAAATAGAACAAGCTATTAATCAACTCCCTAAGAAAAAATCTCCAGGGCCAGATGGATTTACATGTGCATTTTACCAAACATTCAAAGAACAATTAATCCCAATACTTTATGAACTATTTGAAAAAATAGGGAAAGACAGTGTACTACCAAATTCTTTCTATGACATGGATATGATGCTCATAGCTAAGCCAGGTTGGGAGAAAACTGAGAAAGAAAATTGTAGACCCATTTCCCTAATGAATATTGATGCAAAAATTTTAAATAAGATTTTATCAATGAGATTACAGAAAGTTATCCCCAGGATAGTACACTATGACCAAGTAGGATTTATACCAGGAATGCAGGGCTGGTTCAATATTAGAAAAACTATTAGCATAATCAATTATATTAATAATCAAATTAACAAAAACATATGATTATCTCAGTAGATGCAGAAAAAGCATTTGATAAAATCCAACACCTATTAAAAACACTAGAGAGTGTAGGAATAAATGGGCTTTTCCTTAAAATGATTAGTAGCATCTACTTAAAATCATCAGCAAGCATCATATGTAATGGAGACAAACTAGAACCATTCCCAATAAGATCAGGAGTGAAACAAAGCTGCCCACTGTCACTAATAATATTTAATATTGTATTAGAAATGTTAGCTTTGGCAGTAAGAGAAGAAAAAGAGATTAAAGGATTAGAGTAGGTAATGAGGAAACCAAATTATCACTCTTTGCAGATGACATGATGGTATACTTAGAAAACCCTAAAGACTCAACTAAAAAACTACTAGAAACAATTCACAACTTTGGCAAAGTTGCAGGATACAAAATAAATCCACATAAATCATCATCATTTCTATATATTACCAATAAAGTTCAGCAGCAAGAGATACAAAAAGAAATTCCATTCAAAATAACGGTTGTTAGTATAAAATATTTGGGAATTTATCTGCCAAGATATAGTCAGGAACTATATGAACTAAACTACAAAACACTTTCCACACAAATCAAATCAGACTTAGTCAATTGGAAAAACTTAAAATGCTCATGGGTAGGACGAGCGAATATAATAAAAATGACAATACTACCCAAACTAATTTACTTATTTAGTGCCATACCAATCAAACTCCCAAGAAATTATCTTACAGATCTAGAAAAAATAGTAGCAAATTTCATTTGGAAGAATAAAAGGTCAAGAGTTTCAAGAGAATTAATGAAAAAAAGGCTGATGATGGTGGACTTGCTGAACCAGATCTAAAACTATGTTACAAAGCAGCGTTCATCAAAACCATTTGGTACTGGCTAAGAATAGAGTAGTCGATCAGTGGAATAGGATAGAATCACAAGACAAACTAGGCAATAACTATAGCAATTTAGTATTTGATAAAACCAAAGACCTCAGCTTTTGGGATAAGTACTCATTATTTGGCAAAAACTGCTGGGAAAATTAGAAACTAGTGTGGAAGAAATTAGGGCTTGACTCACATCTAACACCACATACCAAGATAAGATCTAAATGGGTTCAAGATCTGGATATAAAGAGTGATATTATAAGTAAATTAGAGGAACTTAATAAAGTTTACCTCTCAGACCTATGAAGATGGAATAAATTTATGTCCAAAGAAGAACTGGAACTCTCAATTGAAAACCAGATAGATAACTTTGACTATATTAAGTTAAAAAGTTTTTGTACAAACAAAACCAATGCAGTCAAGATTAGGAAGGAAGCAATAATTTGGGAAATCATCTTTACATTTAAGGGTTCTGATAAAGGTCTCATCTCTAAAATATATAGAGATTTGTCTCATATTTATAAGAATTCAACCCATTCTCCCATGGTCAAAGGATATCAGCAGACAATTTTCAGAGGATGAAATTAAAATTATTTGTAGTCATATGAAAAGGTGCTCCAAATCACTATTGATCAGAGAAATGCAAATCAAGACAACGCTGAGGTACCACTTCACACCTGTCAGATTGGCTAAAATGACAGGAAAAGTTAATGATGAATGTTGGAGGGGATGTGGGAAGGCTGCGACACTGATGCATTGTTGGTGGAACTGTGAACGGATACAGCCATTCTGGAGAGCAATTTGGAGCTATGCTCAAAAAGTTATCAAACTGTGCATACCCTTTGACCCAGCAGCATTTCTATTAGGCTTATATCCCAAAGAGATTTTAAAGGAAGGAAAGGGCCCCACATGTGCAAGAATAATTGGGGCAGCCCTTTTTGTAGTGGCTAGAAACCTGAAACTGAATAGATGTCCTTCAATTGGAGAATGGCTGAATAAATTATGGTATATGAATGTTATGGAATATTATTGTTCTGTAAGAAACGACCAGCAGGATGATTTCAGAGAGGCCTGGAGAGACTTGCATGAACTGATGCTGAGTCAAATGAGCAGAACCAGGAGATCGTTATTCACGGCAACAACAATAGTATATGACGATCCATTCTGATGGACATGGCTCTCTTAAACAATGAAATGTTTCTATTTTTTTTTCATAAAACCAACTCTTACTTTTATTTATTAATTCAATAGTTTTCTTATTTTCAATTTTATTGATCTCCCCTTTAATTTGCAGATTTTCCAATTTGGTATTTAATTGAGGGTTTTTAATTTGGTCTTTTTCTAGCTTTTTTAATTGTAAGCCCAGTTGATTAATCTTCTCCTTCTCTGTTTTACGCAAGTAAGCATCTAGAGATATAAAATTACCCCTTATAACTGCTTTAGCCGAGTCCCACAAATTTTGGTATGTTGTCTCATTGTTGTCATTCTCCTGGATAAAATTTTCGATTGTGTCTATAATTTGCTCTTTCACCCATTCGTTCTTCAGGATTAGATTATTTAATTTCAAAATAACTTGTGGTCTATTTTCTCCTGGCCTTATATTACATGTGAGTTTTATTGCATCATGATCTGAAAAGGATGCATTTACTATTTCTCCTTTTCTGCATTTGATTTTGAGGTTTTTATGCCCTAACACATGATCTATTGTTGTATAAGTTCCATGAACCCCTGAGAAAAAAGTATACTCCCTTCTATCACCATTCAATTTCCTCCAGAGATCTATCCTACCTAACTTTTCTAGCCTTTTGTTAACCTCCCTAACTTCTTTCTTATTTATTTTGGAATTTGATTTATCTAATTCTGAGAGAGCAAGGCTGAGATCTCCCACTAGTATAGTATTACTGTCTATTTCTCCTTGCATCTCTCTTAACTTCTCTTCTAGGAATTTGGATGCTATACCACTTGGTGCATATATGTTAAGTATTGATACTCCTTCATTGTCTATGGAACCCTTTAGTAAAATGTAGTTTCCTTCCTTATCTCTTTTAATTAGATCTATTTTTGTTTTTACTTGATCCGAGATAAGGATTGCTACCCCTGCCTTTCTTTGTTCACCTGAAGCATAGAAGATTCTGCTCCAGCCCTTTACCTTCACTCTGTATGTATCTCTATGTTTTAGATGTGTTTCTTGTAAACAACATATTGTAGGATTCTGGCTTTTAATCCAGTCTGCTACCCGCTTCCGTTTTATGGGAGAGTTCATCCCGTTCACATTCACAGTTAAAATAACTATATCTGTATTCCCTGCCATCTTATTTACCCAGAGTTATGATTTTCTCTTCCCTTTCCCCTCTCTCCCTTCCCCCCTCCCCAGTACTTTGCTCTTGATGACCACCTCCCACCAATAATCCTCCTCCCTTTAGAGTCCCTCCCTCCCCTTTATACCTTTCCCCTAATCCTTCTATTAGTTTATCCCTTTCCTTTTCTCCCCTCCCTCCTACCTTCCCACAAGGAGGGTCAGTGCTTTCTTTGAAGCCAAATGTGTCTGATATACTCTCTTAGAGTCCAAT
>JAJPUD010012979.1:24827-46542 GCA_023553655.1 Myrmecobius fasciatus
CAATACTCATCGCCCTCCCTTCTTCCCCTCAATTATATTAGATCTTCTATGTCTCTTTATGAGATTTTGCCTTATTTTACCTCCTTTATTTTTACTTTATTTTGCCTCCTTTTCCCCCCTCCCCCCTTTTTCTTTTTCAGTATGTTATCCCTTCCACCTCTAATTTCTTTTCCATTATTATCAAAGAAAAATCAAATTATACTGCCATTCTTTAAAGGATACCTATAGTAGAAATATAGTTCTCAAGAGTCTTCCTTTTTACCTTTTTATGCTTCTCTTGAGTTCTCTATTTGGAGGTCAAATTTTTTTGTTCAGATCAGGTCTTTTTATTAGAAATAGGTGAAATTCTCCTGTATCATTGAATGACCATCTTCTTCCCTGGAAGATGATGCTCATTCTAGCTGGATAACTTATTCTTGGCTGTAATCCAAGTTCTTTTGTCTTTCGGAATATCTGGTTCCAGGCCCTTCGATCCTTCAATGTGGAAGCTGACAGATCCTGTGTAATTCTAATGACAGTTCCTCGGTATTTGAACTGTTTCTTTCTAGCTGCTTGCAATACCTTTTCCTTGGTGCGATAGTCCTGAAATTTGGCCACGATATTCCTTGGGGCTTTAATTTTGGGGTCTCTTTCTGGAGGTGATCGGTGAATTCTTTCAATGCCAATTTTGCCTTCTGATTCTAAAACATCAGGGCAATTCTCTTTCATGATTTCCTGGAAGATAGCATCCAGGTTCTTTTTTTCATCGTGGCTTTCAGGGAGTCCGATAATCCTTGAATTGTCTCTCCTGGATCTGTTTTCCAAGTCAGTTGTTTTTCCTAGGAGATATTTCATATTTTTTTCTATTTTTTCATTTTCTTGTTTTTGTTTAACTGATTCTTGAAGTCTTATTGAGTCATTTACTTCTATTTGTTCAATTTTAATTTTTAAAGTATTATTTCCTTCAGTTATCTTTTTTAGCTCCTTTTGTAGCTGGCCAATTGAATTTCTTGATTCAATGCATTCTTTTTCCATTTTGCCAGTTTTATTTTTCAGTGAATTGTTGTCTTTTTCCAATTCACCAATTTTGTTTTTCAGTGAATTGTTGTCTTTTTCCAATTTACCAATTTTGATTTTCAGCTCACCATTTTTATTTTCTAGTGAATTGGTGATTTTTTCCAATTCACCAATTTTGTTTTTCAGTGAACTGTTTTCTTTTTCCAATTCACCAGTCCTATTTTCCAGTTTTTGATATTTCTGTTGCCCTGATCTCAATTTATTTCCCCATTTTTCTTCTAGCTCTCTTTTGAGATTCTTAATGCAATCATCCAGGTAAGCCTTCTGAAAGGGAGACCAACTTAAGTCTGCCTTTGTGGCTTCATCTGGGATTGTTTTCATAATGTCAGGATCTGGGGACTGTTCTATTTTTTCTCGGTAAAAGCTTTCTATGGTGAGAGTTCTCTTTTGCTTCTTGCTCATGATTTAAAGTTGGGATATTGGTCAAAAGCAGAGAAAACTGCAACGATTTGTATTTGCCCTGGGGCAGTTTGCCGAGTTGACTTCTGGTCTGAGGCTGGTGGGGCTAGATTCGCACTAGGACCACGTTTTCAGCTGTTCTCGATCCACCCTTTACCAAAGGCAGATCTGCCAAAGCACCTGCCCGCAAGCAGAGCAAAGTGGCCCAGGCATCTCCCAGGGGCTTCCTGGGTGCCCAAAATCCGCCCCTCTATCGCAGCCCTGACTTCCGCCCCGGCTGGAGTCTGATCGGGACCAGAGGCCGATTTCCCCTGAGGCTAACCTTCTCCAGAGTTCTTTCATGGTAGATCTTTGATAGAAGTGCGCTGTAGTCCAAATGCTTGGTGGTGCTCTCACTTAGAAACCAGATGGAAGGCTTACTTTGTCTGGGTTTGAGGGAATGTCCCAGGAGTTCACAGAGAAAGCTGTCCGCAGTTCGCCATCTTGGCTCCGCCCCCCCAATGACTCCAATGAAATGTTTCTAACCACTTCCAATTCTTCACTGAATAAAGCTATATACACCCAGAGAGAGGGATGTGAAATGTGGACCACAACATAACATTCTCATACTCTTGATTGATGTTTCCTTACATTGTGTTTCCTTTATCTGATATGTCTTTCGTGTAGATACAATTTTTCTTGCACAACAATGCTAAGTTTGGAAATATGTATACATACATTCGATTTCTCAAGTATTTTAACATAATTAACATGTAGTTGATATCCTGCCATCTAGGGGAGGGGTGGGGAGTTGGGGGGAAAATTTGTAACAGAATGCTATGTAAGGGTTAATGTTGAAGAATTACCCATACATATGTTTTTCAAATAAAATAAAATTAAAAAAAATAATAAAGTACCATATCTCCAGTAAGTATATTTGAATTTTAATGAAAAAGAATACACCAATCATCTCCTGAAAGACACTCCAAAATGTGAATTACAAGGAACATTGCAGATAAATCTCAAAATTATCAAATCACAGAGAAAATATTGCAAGCAGCCTGAAAAAAACACTTCAAATATCATGGAGCCACAATCAGGATTACCCAGGACCTAGTAGCTTCCATTTTAAAAGATCAAAGGGGGTGGAATCTGATATTCTGAAAGTCAAAAGAACTTGGATTGCCGCCAAGGAGGTATGTGGTAAAACTGGGACAGTGATGCGTTGTTGGTGGAATTGTGAATGGATCTAGCCACTCTGGAGTGCAATTTGGAAGTATGCCCAAAGGACTATCAAAATGTACATACCCTTTGATTCAGCAGTGTTTCTATTTGACTTATATTCCAAAGTGATCTTAAAGGAGGGAAAGGGACCCACATGTGCAAAAATGTTTGTGGCAGCTCTTTTTAGAGTGGCAAGAAACTGGAAACTGAATCGATACCCATCAGTTGGAGAATGGCTGAATAAGTTATGATATATGAATGTTACAGAATATTAATTTTCTATAAGAAAGGATCAGCAGGATGATTTCAGAGAGACCTGGATAGACTTACATGAACTGATCCTAAGTGATATGAGCAGAACCAGAATCATTATACAAGGCAACAACAAGATTATATGATGATCAATTCTGATGGAGATGGCTCTTTTAAACAATGAGGTGATTGAGGCCAGTTAAAATGAACTTGTTATAAAGAGAACTATCTACACCTATAGAGAAGACTTGGAACTGAGTGTGGATTATTATATAGCATTTTCACTTTTTTGGTCATTGTTTGCTTGCATTTTATTTTCCTTTTCATTTTTTTCCCTTTTTGATCTCATTTTTCTCATGCAGCAAGATAAGTGTATAAATGTGTATGCATATATTGAATTTAGCATATACTTTTTAATGTTTAATGTAATTAGATAATTTGCCATCTAGGGTAGGAGGATGGGGGAAGGAAAGAAATTGGAATAAAAAAATTTGCAAGTGTTTGTGTTGAAAAATTATTCATGCATATGTTTTCAAAATAAAAAGCTTTACCAAAAAAAAAATCCAAAAAGACCTAGATCCAAATACCCTTTTTTGCAAAGACTTTCTGTGTGAGCCTAGGTAAGGCAGATAATACCTCAGCACTCTAGCAAATTCTTCAAGATTATAAAATTTTAGGTATCACAACAGTTAGAACTCTGGCTCTAGAGTCAGGAAGACCTGAATTCAGATACTTATTAGATGTAACCTTGGAGAAATTACTTAACCCTATGTGTCTAGATTTTCTTTTTTTTTTCTTTTTCTTTTTTTAAATTATTTTAAAAATTAATTGTATTACCTTATTTTTCTTTGCAGCATGATAATTGTGGGAATATGAATACAAGGTTTGCACAAATTTAACATAAAAATAATAGTATTTTACTTTTTCAAATGCATACAAAGATAGTTTTTTTTGAGAAAAATATAAAACTTTATTATTACTTCTTCCCTCCCAAGAAGATGAATGGGAGCAAAGATAATTTTCAATATTCACTTTTGCAAAGCCTTTGCTTCAAAAATTTTCTCCCTCTCTTCCCCTTGCTTTTTTTGAATTTTCTCATATATAAAATGAACTGGAAAAAAAGAATGACCAATCTTTAAAAATATACCCCAAAAGACATCATGAAGAGTCAAAGATCACTGAACACAAGACTAAATAGCCTAAAAAGAAATGACATAAATTGTTTAGAAAGAACCGATCAGCATTGGCTGAAAAATTGTCACCAAAGAGTTCCCTATTCCAAAAATGAGAGTATAGGTGTAGTTTTTATTCATTAGACATACACAATCATTCATGAATAAGACAGTTGACTAAGTGTTATTTATATACTGATAGTAGCACACAAGTCCTCATTTCCTTCAACTTAGTCCTTTATATATCTGCAGCAAATGGCAAAAGGAGCAGAGGGTATGTAAGATGGAAGAACAGAGTTTTTTGAACAATGTCTGTATCTTCATGGTTTCTTCTATTTCTATACTTAATTTCTTTCTTAAAATAACAGCAACTATTTATATTTATGTGACACTTTAAGATTTGTGGTGTATTATCCTTATTAATATTATTATATTGATGCTAATTTATACATTAATATTATCCTTATTTAATACAGGAAGAAATTGTGTGTCAGATACTTGAACAATTGCCCCAAAGGTAGTGAATCAATGTGAGAATATAGGCCCCTTGATTGTAAATTTGCACCTCTTCCATTCTAATGTGCTCCCTCCCTTAATCTCAAAAATAATAGCAATGATTTCATTATGCAGAGTGCTATAGAAAACAACAACAACAACACAAACAGATAAAAATCCCAACCTTTTGTTAGCTTCTTCCTAGTAGAAGTCTCAATAGGACTCTCAATCCATTTTAGATGACTTTAAAGTTTTCTTAAATGCCTAACAATCTATGGTTCTTTGATTTTGGGTAAATCCTTACATTTTTTTGCAAGGCAGTTTCTTTATTTATAAAATAAAGACAATGATTTGTGATACAACTTAAGCCTTTATTAGCCTTTATATTTCTTTTATCCCCTCATGCAAAAAAGTATATAAGTACACACACACACACACACACACACACACACACACATATATATATGCATACATATACCTTTATATAATTTATCTATTGTGAAAGCTTTCTCTTTGAAATTTCTGAAATTCAATGTTTTTTTTTTATTTTTAACTTGGGTTGATATATACTGCTCAAATATGAAATTCAGAATAGAGAAAGAAAAAAAAATTTTTTCTTTTTGCTGAGGCAATTGGGGTTAAGTGACTTGCCCAGGGTCACACAGCTAGAAAGTGTCTGAGACCAGATTTGAACTCAGGTCTATCCTGACTTCAGGGCTGGTGCTCTAACCACTGCACCACCTAACTGCCCCGAGAAAGAAAAATTTAAAGGTAATTACAAATAGAAATAGCTTTGAATGCAGTATGTATCTGTGAAGCAACTGAAACATGTTGAATTGAAAATAGGACTATAATTTAATATTATTGTCGGCCAACATGGTGAAAATCAATTTTTTGAGTTTCACTTTTTTTCACCCTTCATAAATATGAATTAGATAAAATTAGTCAACATTGGATACACTATTTTTTACACTGTCTAATTCCCAGGGTCACTGCAGGAATTGAGTGAGATAATATATTTAAAATGGCTTTCAATACTTAATGATTATCTAAATATCCATTATTATTAATTTATTTGTATTATTACTACAATTAAAAATTTAAAATTAAGGAAGTACCTTGCAGTTTTCGGTGTTATTCCCTCAAAATAATCCCACTAGAGAAACATTGTTATAGTCATTTTATAGATGAAGAATTTAACAGAGATATTAAATGATTTGTCTAAAATCATACAACTGATAATTGGGGATAAAATTATATAGTAATCACATGAATCAGACTCCAAGACCAATGTTTGGCTTTCTAAAGTTAGCTTGGGGACATTGTAAGTTAATAGAAATAATTAACAGCTATACTCAGATTTGCTAACAAAGAAAACAAGAGAATTATAGATTATCAGAATTTGAGGGGATTGTAGAGATCATCTTGTCCACTCTGTCTTTAAACAAGCAATTCTTCTGCAATGTCCATTGTAAAATGTCATCTAGACTTTGCTTCATATTCTAGAAAGAGGAAGAATCCACTATCTACTGAAGCAATTTTTGTAGAGTTCTACTTATTAGAAATTCGTTGTTCACTTCAAGTCAAAATTTTACTATAATTTCATCAAGTTCTAATGTTTTAGTTTCTTCAGCCGAGTCCAATCTTTCCACCATATGAAGACAATTATCATGTTACTCTTGTGCTGCAAATTAAATATCCCCATTTTCTCAACCTATCCTGCATATGACATAATGTCAAGATTTTGTGTCATTTTCACCACCTTTCTCTGAATACTTCCAAGTTATAAATGTTCTTCCTAAAATGTGGTGCCTCAAACTAAATATGATATTCCAGATAATGTCAAACCTACCCTTCCATGGCTGGCACAAGTTGTTAAAAAATGAATATTTCTCCCTTTTTCTTATCCATCCATCTCACCCACAATTCCAGATCTTCAATTGGCCCATAAAATTAGAACTAGTAGCATAAATATTCCATACTTATGCAGCATTTTTCTTGTACAGAAATCTGCAGATGTTAACCCTCACTTACATTTTGAGATAAATATATCATTTCTCCTTTAGTATCACCACAGCTCTGAATTTTCTTTCCCATAGATAGTATCATTTAAAATTCCAGCCTTTCAAGCAAAACACTAAAAATAGATTGACTCCCTTCCTCCCACTTTTCTTAAAAGCCCTCTGTTACCATGTGCCCTATTGCTCTCTTATGCTATCTCCTTGTGAAATATAGAGAAATTACCTGGTTAGGAGTTACACTTGTGTCCACATAAATAACCTTTGGAGGGTTCACTTCCAAGCATCCATTTATCTATTTCTGGGCCATTTCTTTTTCACTCTACTACCTCTATGTACAGGCCGACAGGTCAAGAGCCAGCACTACTTTGAGAAGAATTATATTGCCTAGCACTCTTGTCTGGAGAGAAGCAATATTTGTTTTGAGTGATGGAAGTTAAATGGTAGTGTCCTTCGTTATAGGATTTGACCTACTTTGAGAAATGCATGGAGAGCAAAGGGGGTAAAACTCATTTTGAAAGAGATATAAGAAAGCTTTTTTCAGCATCTCATTTCATTTCTATGCAGGAATAAAAATTAGAATACTGCCTTCCTAATCCATCACAATCACTTTTTCTCCTGTCACTGGTGATGTATGTCATATCAACAATTATGCACAGCTGACTTTAAAGAAACTTCCTTTCCTTCTACCTAGGCTCACAGACTAGACCAGATTTCAGTGACAGCACTATTCATTTTTCACTTGTTGCTGAAATACTGCTGAGGTAAGTAACCAGTAGCACCTTTGAGCTATTATAGTAAAATAAGATTAATTGTACCTTGGAGAGTTTCCTAATTTTTTGTCCAACTAAATTATAATGATCATGTCCCTTTAACTATACATACACACATGTGTGTGTATATATATATATATATATATATGTATGTATTTATGTATATATATATAATTTTATGATTTTATTTCTTAAGAGAATCTTAAATTAGACTTCATATGTAATTTTGTGATTTTAGGTAGTAGCTAAGAGATCTTAAACCAGACTTTACAAAAATATTATCAGTCTAAAAAAAATGAACAAAAAAATCCAGGGAAAATTTACTTTACTTAAAGTATAAAGAAATTATATATATATACATATATATATATTTCACTTTATGAAATAGCATAAAATCTTATTATTTCCTTATTAATAGTTGTTATATGGATCAAATTAGATAAGGCAAGAAAAGTTGCTGTGTAAAATATAAAATACCGTGGAAATGTGAAATATTTATTACTATTGTGCAAGGGGAGCTAGATAGTGTATTGGATAGAACACCAGTTTTGGAGATAGGAAGACATAAATTCAATTCAGCATCAGAAACTTACTAGATGTGTAACCTTTAGGAAGTCACTTAATCTTATTTCCCTCAGTTTCCTCATCTGTAAAATGCATTGGAGAAGAATGTCAATAACTCCAGTATTTTTGCTAAGAAAATTCCCATGGGAAAATGAAAAGTTGAATATGTTTGAACAAATTATGATAAAGATGATGAAGCATGAAATAGTTGATACTGAGCCAATCTAAGAGTAAGAACGACCTTAATTTCATATTTCCCTTTGGCCTATATTGACTGAATAACTTTCTTTGGTCAATTTATTAAATCTCTTATTGGGTCAAAAGACTCTTTAAGACAACGAGTCACAGTGTTTTCATGGTAGACATCATGTCCATGCCTATAAAAATATAAGTATGTAATAATCTCTGCTTCCCAAATTAGAGGAACATAGTATAGTTTACCTCTCAGACCTGAGGAAATAGAATAAATTTATGTCCAAAGAAGAACTGGAATTCTTAATTGAACAGATAGAAAATTTTGACTATATTAAGTTAAAAAGTTTTTGTACAAACAAAACTAATGCAGACAAGATTAGGAGGGAAACAATAAATCATCTTTACATTTACGGGTTCTGATAACGGCCTCATTTCTAAGATATATAGAGAATTGTCTCATATTTATAAGAATTCAAGCCATCCTCCAATCAATAAATGGTCAAAGGATATGAATAGACAATTTTCAGATTATGAAATTAAAACTATTTCTAGTCACATGAAAAGGTGCTCCAAATCACTACTGATCAGAAAATTCAAATTGAGACAACTCTGAGGTACCACTACACACCTGTCAGATTGGCTAAAATGACAGGAAATGATAATGATGAATGCTGGCGGGGATGTGGGAAAACTGGGACACTGATACATTGTTGGTGGAACTGTGAACGGATCCAACCATTCTGGAAAGCAATTTGGAACTATGCTCAAAAAGTGATCAAACTGTGCATACCCTTTGACCGGGCAGGGTTTCTATTGAGCTTATATCTCAAAGAGATCTTAAAGAAAGGAAAGGGCCCCACATGTGCAAGAATGTTTGTGGCAGCTCTTTTTTGTAGTGGCTAGAAACTGGACACTGAATGGATGTCCATCAATTGGAATGGCTGAATAAATTATGGTATATGAATGTTATGGAATATTATTGTTCTGTAAGAAATGACAAGTAGGATGATTTCGTTGAGGCCTGGAGAGACTTGCATGAACTGATGCTGAGCAAAGTAAGCAGAACCAGGAGATCATTATTCACGGCAACAACAATACTATATGATGATCAATTTTGATGGACATGGCTCTCTTCAACAATGAAATATTTCAAGGCAGTTCAAATTGTTCGGTGAAGAAAGCCATATACACCCAGAGTGAGGGATACGAAATGTGGACCACAACATAACACTTTCATGCTCTTTATTGATGTTTGCTTGCATTGTGTTTCCTTTCTCTGATTATTTATTCTTGTAGATACGATTTTTCTTGCACAACAATGATAAGTTTGGAAATAAGTATACATCTATTCGATTTGTCAAGTATTTTAAAATAATTAACATGCAGTGGATTTCCTGCCATCTAGGGGAGGGGTGAGGACTAGGGTGAGGGGAATTTTGTAACAGAAAGCTTTGTAAAGGTCAATGTTGAAGAATTACCCATACATATGTTTTACAAATAAAAAACTTTAATAAAGAAAGAAAATAAAAACAATCCCTGCTTCCCCTTACCCATGATAAGAAAAAATAATTTTATCTCTATTGTCATTAATTTTAGCAATATCCAATAACAAGGGATATGAGTAGTATTACATGTTAAAGTTAAGGAACCCCCAAAAGGTTTCTGAAGTCAGAAATATTTAATTGTTATATATACTATAAAATATGACATTTAATGCAGGATCTGGGGAAACTCTGTCTTTTCTATTACTTTATGCTGACTAAAAGACAAAAAAGTAAAATATTCTCTGTTCATGCACAGGTGCATATGCACACTTGTGTGTATGCGTACACACATGCATTGCATGCATAAGTCTTTATTTATTTATTTTATAAAGCTTTTTATTTACAAAACATATGAGTGATTTTTCTACATTGACCTTTGCAAAAACTTTTTTTCCCAAGCTTTTTCCCTCTTTCCCCCCCCACCCCTAGATGACAGGTAATCCAATACATGCATAAGTCTTTTAAAGCTATTAATACTTCTATTCTTTAATCTAAATAATTAAGTAGCTCACAAATCATTGAACAGTAATAAATTTTAAATTTTGTCTTCTTTTTGTATAACCTAATAATCACCAAAAAATGAAAAATAAAGATAAAATTTTAAAATATCCCTATTTGCAACACTAGGGAATAGTGTTCTTAATGTATGGCAAAGGTTTGTGATCTAGAAGATGAACAATAGTGCATCTATAATATTGAAAAATCTACCTCAAATTCAAAATCCTCATTGCCAGGAGAATGTCTGGGTTTTTTTATAATACCCAAAATTCAACTACATTCTGGGGTCATGGGAGAGCATATATCTAACCTTTAACTAGGATCTGCCAATTCTCACTCTAAAGGTTTTCATTCTAATTCTTCTTAGACTTGACCCTCAAATATGTTTTACTTTAACTTTTTAAAAATCTAAACAAAATTTTAAGCCAGTTATACAACTCTTAATCTTAATAACTATTGTACTGAAAAAGAATAACTAAAGATGCTACTTGCATCCTAGAGAAATAACTGATATATAGAAGTATTTACAGAATGGTTTTACACATACACATATATAGATATACACACACACAAACACACACGTGTGTGTGTTTAATGATAGCTATCTCTACAGCAGGGTGGGCAGGAAAGGAAAAAAAACAAAAGTGTATAACTTTATTATAGATTTAAAAATGAATAGGAAGTTGTATATAATAGATTTGTAGTTTCATATGCAATCATCTTTTTGTTTTATACTGTTATGGGAAATGTTTGTTTTATTGCAAAAAAAAATAACATTAAATAAATAAAAATGTAAAAAGGAATAATAGCTAGCTGGCTTTTTTGATGGATACTGGTCATGTCAGTTGGAATAAATATTTGCTTTTTGAAATGTAAAAACAATTTGTAAACAAGGCCCCTAAATGTCTGGAATTTAAGTGACTAAAAATGCAATAGATGAACTCTATTTAAGATAAACCAAACTCACTTTGTTATAATTTCAGTCCAGTTGGTGTCTATGCACAATTTCTTGGGTTAGCTAGGGAGAAAAGTACCTAATAAGATAAAGACTAACTTCCTTGTATGAAAAAAGATAAACAGATTTAATTCTAATTGTCTCACACTGTTTTCACTAATATTTTACTCCATCTAGGATTTAGTGCAATTCAGAAATGAGTAATAAAGAAAAGTAAAACTTTTCTAAGTTATTCAGTTATAGAAGTGCCATAATTGCTTCATATTATGTGATTTAAAGTTTTTTAAACAAGTCATTAGTCAATATTCTTTATATATATATATTCCACAACCAAATCAAAATGACAATCACAGATGCTACTCTTTTAATAGATAAAACAAAAAGAGGACTTATTCTGGGATTTAAATGCAATAAATAAAATAACCTGCATCAAAGGGAGGCAGAATATCTGAGGTGCTTGCTCTACATCTTATAGTTATATGAGGTTATTCAAAGGTAGTCATGAAGGCTACTGCAGAAACTGAGTATGCATATCTTTTATTCTTGGATTATTTAGTGCAGAAGAGTTTGGCTGATGAGCAGTGGGGTTAAGCAAGAACAGTAATTTACAAAACTTTATGACTATTCATAAAGGGAAAAGGATAATAGATACAAACAAGAAGCAATTTCAGTTTGTAGTCGCTCCTGCTCCCAGTTTGGAGTAGCACAAATTGCAATAGATTTTGAATACTGTCTGAAAGCCAGAGTTCTTAAAGGCTTAAACTTTTGTAAACTTTTAGACATATTAAGATGGCAATTGCCCTGTCATGCTTAGGGGGAGATTATAGAATGAAGCAGAGATTAGTAAAATGAGAATATAACTATTACACTATGGCATAATAAACAACTTAAAGCATGGTCATTGGAAATATTTATATTAAAATAACATGTTTAATATTTATTTATTCATATATAATATATTTTGTATTCAAATTCATATTCTATTTTATATTAATATTTGCATTAAATTACTATTAAACACTTTAATTTATTTCATGATTTATTTAAAGTGAGAGTTCCACAGAGAGATCAATAATTAAAGTCACAAATCACAGAAAAGGGAAAGGAAACTGAAATAGCAGTTATTAGCTCTCTACCTGAATGAAGGGCATTGAAATGGGAATCTGAATTAAAGAATGGAACTTTCTATTTCAGAAATTGTATGTTATATGAATAAAAACTGCAGTTCAGTAGAATTTGTTTGTAAAGCTTCCATTTAGCCTTATAGTTATGTTCCCACTTTGATGGATATTAAAATCTTGGAAATCTTATTCGTTTGAAATACACCTTAGAAGTGAGAGGTGAAAAAGGCTTTTATGAAATCCAATTAATTTTAGAATAGAGTCTGATAGCCTTAAGCATAATCTACTTTTTACATCAAATTTTTAAATGACAATTTGTCCATTTTTACAACACTCTGTAGATTGGAAACTACAAATTAGGATTGTCAGATGCTGAAACAGTGGATACTATTTAATAGTAGAAAGAAATGAAAGCTGACAATGAAAGAGAAAGAAAAAACTGAAATGATTAGTACAAGAGCTAAAAGAACATTTACTCCAGGTCTAAAAGCCTCAGTTTCATTTGAACATTTTACTTCATTATTAAATAGTACAATTTTGCCTGCTAACAATGATTCTTCAAGAAAAATGTATATTACAATCTGAGTAATTCAATAAAGAAAGCAATGAAGTATATGATGCATTTCAAAACAATTTATATTAGAAATGTTTGTAGTTTTCAAAAAAATGATGCTTGAAAAAGTAAATTAGAATCCATGTATGTAGACTCAGTGACATCAAAAAATGAAACTTCATTGATAGTGGTATGGTATAATGGGGGAAAAACAATTTGAAATTCAACATTCTGCTTCTTCTGTCTACTAGCTCTATTACTATCTTGAGTTCAGTTTCTTCCTTTGCAAAATGAAGATAATAATACTAATGCTGATCACCTTGTAGCATTGTTAAATATTCTGGTCAAAGTATTAATGTAGGAGAAACTCTTTCCTTTCATACATCCATTTATGTTAGCCCATGAAACAAATGAATTACCTGCAAGTGGTAATAATGCAGCAAAATTTAAATGTCTACTTTACAGACACATCTTCTTTAAGCGTGCTCCAAAGATAATCCTTCTATACTACAGGGGTTGTGAACTGAAAAATCCTCATAAAATATTTTGACTCTCCTTCCTTACAGAGAAGAAGTCTGAATTATCATTGTATTGAATGATAAAATATGTTGATATTATATAATTCTATACATATCTGTGCATTGCTGAGTTTCTAAAGTATTTTTAGTATCATCTATTGACCTTCTTGTATTGTTTATCTGTGGCTTCCAAAAACTGCCCAAATTCTCATTTTATTTCTTATGCCAATCTGCAATGTACTGAAACCTCTATGGGGAAATTTGTGATGTGGAAGGGACAACTATACAGCATTTTCAGTGGATTTTTCCTCTGTGAAGCTTTAACCAGTTTGTCTTTAATTTTTTGTGGATGTCCTTTCAGCTGTTTCTAACAGGCTGCCTTATCCTGTGATGTCAACTTTCCTCTGACTTCTCCAGCCACATTGCATTTACTCTTCTGAGGCTGTAAATTGACTTTTCTTTCACTTACCCTGAGTTTTTCAACATTCTTCCTTCCAGTTCTTATTTCTTTACAACTCTCTCTTTTTTTTTTCTTTACTGTGGTGATTCAGATCACCTGTTAGGGAAATGCCCCCTTTCATGGAAGTTGGTTATTAGGACTCCACAGGAAATTTGTATTTCTATTACCTTCATGGGGAGTAATAGCATCTATGCTCAGAGATGTGAGGAGGTAGGATTTATATTAGTCTTACATGTTTACAGTGAGACTGTTCTCTTAGTATTCTAGGTAGCTGTGATCATCACCATGCTTTCAATCCTCACTGCCTTATGTTTCAGAAAATCAAAGCAGGTTTTGATTCCTCATTTGTACTTATTTGTTTCATTTTTGAAAAAAACTGTAAAAGTTTTTGTTTTCTAGTGGAAATAGGGAATTCTCTGAAAAAGCATGAAATTTATGGACAGTTTCTCCAGATCATCATAAGAGGAAGTGAGTCCTACAGATCAAGAGGATGAACATATTTTTTTCTTTAGTTCTGTTTCATTTATAATCCATGGAAATGTGGATATATTTATAAATATTAGACAGACTTGTAAGAGAAGGATTTGCTCGTAACAAAAAACTAAGAGGATAAAGACAAAGTGTAATAAATAATCAAACTAAAAGGAAGGGGGAAATTAATTGCAGGCACTACACAAAAATGACAAGGCAGATGTTATATAAGATTAAGATTAAATAGGAATTGTCTATTGGGTTTTTGAATTTTCTTGGTGACTTGATTTAGAAAACATACATACCTATAAATACACACACATTTGTATATACACACACATGAACAGCAAATAGTTAAACTATGCAAAGACATATTTAATAGAATTCTATTTAGTATGCAAAGTTCATAGTTTTTTTCAGCTCTCTAGAACAAATAGTACATTCTATGAAGTCTATTTGTATCCATTGTATGAATGTCAAAATTACTTCCAAGGAATCATCTATCATTCTCTGTCCTGATTTTCTTATGAGGCATAAGGAGAAAAGTGAGTTCTGATGGTTATTGCTCTTTACCAAGACCACATTCTGTGCTGTATTTTAGTGACAGCCAATCTTTCAATATTTTAGGAGTGTAAGATCATTGATTGCTTCTGGATCTGATAATGAGATAGAATATGCATTTTCTCAACTTACTGACAACTATGGAATACCTTTCAAAACTTGCTGGGCAAGAGAATGGAGACACAATTTTAGGAAAATGATGATTGTATGCTTAGTTACAAAGATAGTATCACGTTATGTACTTTTCAAACTACTTTAGGCAAAATGAATCATGGAAGGTGAAATATATGTCACAAAGGTATAAGTACAATTTCACTGATGCGTTTTTGCTTCCTTTCCCCAAATTGGAAACTGCAATTAAGATTATCAGATTAAAAGCCAACATGAGGGTTCCTATATTGTATCACAGGTGCAACTGGAACTAAAGAATATAAGAGAAATATTTTCAAAAATCACTTTCTATTTCTATTATTTTAAGATTTAGTTGTTTGAAGAGATAGTTTGGCAAATGGATTTGCTTGCATCTTATGTCCTTCATGCTATATAGATAGATTTATATTTTGGGCCAGAAAAGCAGAACAGAAAACTTTATCTAGCATGTAGTTGTGAGGGAAAAGTTACAGGAAAGGTAGTAGAGAGAAAAAGTTCATGGAAGTGGGAAGAGGGAGAAGTGGAAAGAAATAAATTTTTATTAACCACTTTCTATATGCCAGATACTGTATTAAATAATTTACACATTATACTTTATTTGATCCTCACAACAACTTTGGGAAGTACATTCTTTTGTTATCCTGATTTTACACATGGAGAAACTCAGGCAGAATCTATTATGTTCAAATGGCTTTTCCAGGGTCAAAAAGTATCTTAGATAAGATTTGAATTTGGGACTTTCTGATTCCCAACTCAGTATTCTGTGATGAATGAAAAATCTGAAAGACAATTTCTAAGTAATTAACAATTAATTTTTCAAAATTAGCTGATGATTAATGAAATTAGGTCAGTGGCACTCTCAGGAACCAAAGACAAACTTTGGGAGTTACTGAGAGGTTAAATCCCTTTAAAAAAGTGGGTTTCCAACAGGCAGAAATAAACTTTCACTGGTTGGCAATGAGAGAATATTATGAAAGATGGTTTATTCTAATGAGGAACTGGGGGCCATAACTTTGATTATGTCTCTCTTACTTATCTCTTTCAAGACCATTCCCACCTTGGACAATCTAGAGAAAGGGATCTACCTCCACTCAAGCCCCTATGTCTCAATTGGGGTCTTGCCCAACATTGAGGAAAATCTTAAGCCAATCTTATTATCAAGCCATGTCCTTCAGAGACTTTGACCGAGTAGAGAATGAAGAAATAGAAAGGGAAAAAAACCATAGATCCCTCTTGCTATTGGGTTATTAACATGAGAAAAATAATCATTTTTCTCATTTATATTCACTTGCCATCTAGCTGCCAAATTATGACGATGACTGTGATGAGATCATATATGTTTATTATATAAGGGATGTCAGATGTCATCATGTGCAACCTCATCATCTGAAACATGGAGAAACAGCATCAGAAAGCTTTAATTATTGGTCTAAGGTCACATGGATATGACAGAAGAAAAATTGAAATTCAAGACCTTTGACTCCAAATTTGGCCATCTTCTCACCACTCTACACTGTCTCCCACAGACTCTTGTTCACTGAGATGAAAAATGAGTCAAATTATTCCATAATGGACTGAACTGACAGTCCCTTGGGCAACCAGATTTTCTTTTGAAAGGACAATGATAGTTCCCTGTCAAGCTCCACTTTGTCTCTATAAATAACCCTATCCCTTACTAAAGTCATGTTGTAAGATATCATCAAAACTCAGAAACATTCAGCAAGATAAAAACATCCAGCATTTATATAGCACTTTTAGGTTTGCCAAGCACTTTACTTATTCTATGGCATTTGATCCTTACTGTATCACTGTGAGGGAAGCACTATTATTATTTAAATGAAGAATTTGGGATTGAGAGAGATTAAGTGACTTGCACAGCATAGTAAATTCTTTTTGCCTTCACTTTCTCCCCTAATCCCAACTCCAGCCAACTTTGCATTGGGATGTTCAGTCCAGTAGTCTGAATTGAGAGAATTTGCTACCTGGACACTAAGTACTTAGTTCAAATTTGGCTACAGATTGTCAATGAGAGGTCTATTAAACAGCTTTTGACCAAATCGGTTATTTTCTCTATTCTTCATTTCTGTAAAATGGAAACTAATTTGTCTCTAAGATTCTTTCCAACTTTAAAACACTGTGACTGATACTTGGAAGTAGGGCTGAAGTTAACTATTGGAGATCTGCCCTCATCTCATACTCCCTGTGCCAATAGAGAGAGGAATTCAGTCCTTTAATTTAAAAACAGAGGTGACTGCTAAACATGGTAAAAGGGGTAGGAAGTGATAATGCTTCTGCATCAGCTATTTTTATTGGTTGGGTTTATAAGAGGTAAGGTATTCTAAACTGCACGACTTGAATATATCATTTTTCTCCCTCCTTTTTCTTTTCTTCAAAGACAAGTCAGCATCAGTTCCTAAAACTTTTTTCCCCCTGAGGCAGTTGGGGTTAAGTGACTTGTCCAAGGTCACAAAGCTAGGAAGTGTCTGAGTGTCTGACTAGATTTGAATTCAGGTCTTCCTGACTTTATGGCTGGTGCTCTATCCATTATACCACCTAGCTGCCCCTCAGTTCCTAAAACTTGTTAGGAAACTTTGATATGGAAAATTCCCCTGAAGATAACATATAATAAACATTTCAAACAAAAGTTTTATTTGTTTTTAAGTGGAATTGATTTGTTTGGATGTCAAACCAGGTTGTTATTGTTGATTGTCCTTCTAAACAGCAAGGAGAGGATCCTGTGACATGCAAGTGAATTGGATTTAAGTTAGGGAGCCTGAGCAAGCTCACCCGTCTCACTTTCCCCTTCAGAGCTATGTGGGTCCAGTGGCCAAATATAGATCTATATGACTGGAGATGGCCCTGGATGAAATGGAAGACTTTGGCCTTTTTAATGCTAAACCACTATTAACTTCAAGGCTCCTTCTTCCCCCCCAAAAAAAATGTTTGTCACTTGCAAGAATATGAATCAGTAGAGATTCAGAATCAATGCTCTTGGACAAAGTTCCCTTCTCACCAACAGTATCAGAACTGAGTTGCCATTTTTTTCCATATTTCTCACTTAACTCTGCAAATATTCACAATATTGTTCTTAGATATACATGAAAAGCAGTTGCTATTTTCTGAGGCAATTAAATTGTTTAGTAGACAATGTACTAGATATGGAGTCAGGAATATCTCTCTGTCTGTCTGTCTCAGTATATATCTATATCTATATATATCTATCTAACTTGTATAGCATTTTAGTTCAAGAGGTAAGACTGTGACCGCATTTGTGGTTTTCTTGGAAAAGACAATGGACTGATTTGCTATTTCCTTCTGGAGGTCATTTATAGATGAGGAAACTGAAGAAAACAGAATAAAGTAACTTGTCCAAGGTTACACAGCTAGTAATTATCTGAGGCCAGATTTGAACACAGGAAGATGAGTCTTCCTGACTACAGACCCAACACAAAACTCACTGTGCCACTTAGATGACCATAAATATGGTAAAAATTTCATTAATTCATATACTTCATTATTTATTTTTTTTTTATTTGTAAAACATATGCATGGGTAATTTTTCAACATTAACCCTTGCAAAGACTTGGTACAAATTTTTCCCTCTTTCCTCCCATTCTCTCCCCCTAGATGGCAGGAAGTCTAATACATGTTAAATATGTTAAAATAAACGACAAATCAAATATATGTATACATATTTATACAGCTATCTTGCTGTACAAGAAAAATAGGAGCTATAAGAAAAAAAAACCTAAAAAGGAAAACAAAATACAAACAAACATCAACAGAGAGCATGAAAATGCTATGTTGTGGTCCACACTCAGGTCCCACAGGCCTCTCCCTGGGTATATATGGTTTTCTTCATCACTGAACAATTGGAACTGGTTTGAAATATCTCATTGTTGAAGAGAACCATGTCCATCAGAACTGATCATCATATAGTCTTGTTGTTGCAGTATATAATGATCCCCTGGTTCTGCTAATTTCACTTAGCATCAGTTCATGCAAGTCTCTCCAGGCCTCTCTGAAATCATCCTGCTGGTTGTTTCTTACAAAATAATAATATTCCATGACATTCATATACCATAATTTATTCAGCCATTCTCCAAATGATGGGCATCCATTCAGTTTCCAGTTTCTAGCCACTACAAAAAGGGCTGCCACAAACATTTTTGCACATGTGGGTCCCTTTCCTTTCCTCAAGATCTCTTCGGGATATAGGCCCAGTAAAAACAATGCTGGGTCAAAAAGTATGCACAATGTGATAACTTTTTGAGCATAGTTCCATATGGCTCTTCAGAATGGTTGTATCCATTGACAGTTCCATCAAAAATGTGTCAGTGTCCCAGTTTAAAAAAAAAAAATCTCAGAGGGGGGCGGAGCCAAGATGGCGGAGTGAAAAGGTAACTTTCTGCCTCTCCTCCGATCTTCTCTCAAATCAACAATAAAATAAGCCTCTGAACTGATCTTCAAGTCAACGAGCTCAGAAATATTTGGACACGGCTCTCTGGATAACTTCATATCAGGTTAGTCGGACTCTGACAGAGAGATAAATAGACGACCCCTGTGCAGGCCGGAAGTGAGGGTGGGACTCAGCTTAGCTCATCTTGGAAGAAATTCCAAACTCCAAACTCCAAATTCCAAACACCTGGAGTTTATCTGAGGCACTCGGGACACTCTGCCCTGATTGGGGGCAGGTGTTCTGGCAGACTTGCCTTGTTTAAGGAGGAATTCCTAGCCCCCACCGGCCCAGCACCTTAAGTCAACTCGCCGAAGTGCCCCAGGGCAAAGCGTCTTCAGCCGGGTTTTTTTTTTCCCTACCTTAAAGAAATATCCACACTGTCTTAAAAAAAAAAAAAATGATGAAGAAGCAAAAGAGAGCTCTCACCATAGAGAGCTTTTATCAAGGCAAAGAAACGACCTCAGATCCAGAGGTTTCTTTAGACAAAAATCCAGAAAAAAACAGCAAGGACCATCACTGGTCCCCGTTTCAAAAGGCCTTTCTGGAAGATTGCATAAAGAACCTCAAAAGAGAGCGGGAGGATAAATGGGAAAATAAACTGAAATCAGTGCAAGAAGGATACAGTATCTTGCAAGAGGATATGATGCCCTGCAAAAGAGATATGTAAAACACACCAATTTATTAAAAAATAAAATTAGTGAAGTGGAAAAAGAGTGCAATGAACAAATTCGCCAGTTACAATAGGAGCTTAAAAAGGTAACTGAAGAAAACAACACTTTAAAAATAAGAATTGAACAAATGCAAATGAATGACTCACCAGGACTTGAAGAATCAGTCAAACAAAAACAGAAAAATGAAAAAATAGAAGAAAATATGAAATATCTCCTAGGAAAAACAACTGACTTAGAAAATAGATCTAAGAGAGACAATCTAAGGATTATTGGACTTCCTGAAAGCCATGATGAAAAAAAGAATCTAAACACTATCTTCCAGGAAATCCTGAAAGAAAACTGCCCTGAGATTGTAGAATCAAAGGGCAAAATCACCATTGAAAGAATTCACCGATCACCTCCTGAAAGAGACCCGAAAATTAAGACCCCAAGGAATATCATGGCTAAATTTCAGGACTATAGCACCAAGGAACAGATTCTGCTAGCAGCTAGAAAGAAACAATTCAAATACCAAGGATCAATAATTAGAATCACACAGGATCTGTCAGCTTCTACACTGAAGGATCGAAGGGCTTGGAACCAGATATTCCGAAGGGCAAAGGAACTTGGATTAGAGCCAAGAATAACCTATCCAGCTAGAATGAGCATTATCCTCCAGGGAAGAAGATGGTTATTCAATGATATAGGGGAATTTCACCTATTTCTAATGAAAAGACCAGATCTGAACAAAAAATTCGACACCCAAACCCAGAACTCAAGAGATGCATAAAAAGGTAAAAAGGAAAGGACTCTTGAGAACTTTATTTTTACTAGGGGGATACTCAAAGTTTGGGGGTATAATTAACTAAATATTACTTTGATAATATGAAAAAGAGAACCAGAGGGGAAAATGTTGTCATACTGGGGAAAAGAGGGAAAAAGTGGTAAAATAAGATCTAAAAAAAAAAGGAGGTAAAAACTAGGTAAAATCACTTGAAGAGGCAAAGAAAACCTAATATAATTGAGAGAAAGAGGGGAGGGAGATAAGCACTGTGTAAATCTTACTTTCATCAGGTTGGGCTCTAAAAGTGTATATCACACATTTGATTTCACATAGAAACTTGTCTCTTGCTAGAGGGAAGTGGGAGGGAAAGGAGGAAAATTAAGGGACAAACTAATAGAAGGGAAAATAGAAAAATCAGGGGAAAGGAATAAAAACAGGGGGAGGGGATCTAAAGGGTAGAGTATTGTTTGGGGGAGAGGGTCATCAAAAGCAAAGTACTGAGGAAGGGGGAAGGGAGAAAGGGGAAAGGAAAGGGGAGTATTGTTTGGGGAGGGGTCATCAAAAGCAAAGTACTGAGGTGGGGGGAAGGGAGAAAGGGGAAAGGAAAGAAGAAAACATAACTTGGGTAAATAAGATGGCAGGAAATAAAGAATTAGTTATTCTAACTGTCAATGTGAATGGGATAAACACTCCCATAAAGCGGAAGCGGATATCAGACTGGATTAAAAACCAGAATCCCGCAATATGTTGTCTACAAGAAACACATTTAAAACATAATGACACATATAGGATGAAGGTAAATGGCTGGAGCAGAAAATATTATGCTTCAGGTGAACAAAAAAAAGCAGGGATAGAAATCCTTAT
>JAJPUD010012980.1:16828-46522 GCA_023553655.1 Myrmecobius fasciatus
TTTTTTTTTTTCATAAAACCAACTCTTAGTTTTATTTATTATTTTAATAGTTTTCTTATTTTCAATTTTATTAATCTCACCTTTTATTTTCAGAATTTCCAATTTGGTATTTAATTGAGGGTTTTTAATTTGCTCTTTTTCTAGTTTTTTTAATTGTAACCCTAATTCATTGATCTTCTCTTTCTCTATTTTATGCAAATAAGCATCTAGAGATATAAAGTTACCCCTTATAACTGCTTTGGCCATATCCCACAAATTTTGGTATGTTGTCTCATTATTGTCGTTCTCCTGGATGAAATTATCGATTGTGTCTATAATTTGCTCTTTCACCCATTCATTCTTCAAGATTAGATTATTTAATTTCCAATTAACTTTTGATCTATTTTCTCCTGGCCTTATCTTTCATGTGAGTTTATTGCATCATGATCTGAAAAGGATACATTTACTATTTCTGCTTTTCTGCATTTGATTTTGAGGTTTTTATGCCCTAACACATGATCAATTTTCGTATAAGTTCCATGAACCCCTGAGAAAAAGCATACTCCCTTCTATCACCATTCAATTTTCTCCAGAGATCTGTCATACCTAACTTTTCTAACATTTTGTTTATCTCCCTAATTTCTTTCGTATTTATTTTGTGGTTTGATTTATCTAGTTCTGAGAGAGCAAGGTTGAGATCCCCACTACTATAGTTGTACTGTCTATTTCTCCTTGCATCTCTGTTAGTTTCTCCTCTAGGAATTTGGATGCTATACCACTTGGTGCATATATGTTTAGTATTGATCCTGCTTCATTATCTATGGTACCCTTTAGTAAAATATAGTTTCCTTCCTTATCTCTTTTAATTAGATCTATTTTTGCTTTTACTTGATCTGAGATAAGGATTGCTACCCCTGCTTTTTTTGTTCCCTTGAAGCATAAAAGATTCTGCTCTAGCCCTTTACCTTCACTCTGTTTGTATCTCTATGTTTTAGATGTGTTTCTTGTAAACAACATATTGTAGGGTTCTGGCTTTTAATCCAGTCCGCTATCCATTTCCGTTTTATGGGAGAGTTCATCCCATTCACATTCACAGTTAAAATGACTATATCTATATTTCCTGCCATCTTATTTACCCACAGTTATATTTTTCTCTTCCCTTTCCCCTGTCTCCCTTCCCCCCTCCTCAGTATTTTGGGGTTTTTTTTGTTTTTTTTTATTTTAAGCTTTTTATTTGTATAACATATGTATGGGTAGTTCCCCAACCTTGATCTTTACAAAGCTTTCCAATACAAATTTTACCCCCAGTCCCCTCCCCTCCCCCAGATGGCAGGAAGTCCACTACATGTTAATAATGTTGAAATGCTTGAGAAGTTATGCAAGAAAAATCCTATCTATTTCTTAGCCAGTACCAAACGGTTTTGATGACCGCTGCTTTATAATATAGGTTTAGATGTGGTACATCAAGGCCACCTTCATTTGCCTTTTTTTTCATTAATCCCCTTGAAATCCTTGACCTTTTGTTCTTCCAAATGAACTTTGCTACTATTTTTTCTAAATCTGTAAAATAATTTCTTGGGAGTTTGATTGGCATGGCACTAAATAAGTACATTAGTTTGGGTAGTATTGTCATTTTTATTATCTTCGCTCTGCCTACCCATGAGCACTTAATATTTTTCTAATTGATTAGGTCTGATTTTATTTGTGTGGAAAGTGTTTTGTAATTTAGTTTGTATAGTTTCTGACTTTTCCCAAATATTTTATCCTATCATCTGCTATTTGGAATGGAATTTCTTTTTGTATCTCTTGCTGCTGAACTTTGTTGGTAATATATAACAATGCTGATGATTTATGTGGATTAATTTTGAATCCTGTCACTTTGCTAAAGTTGTGAATTGTTTCTAGTAGTTTTTTAGTTGAGTCTCTAGGGTTCTCTAAGTATACCATCATGTCATCTGCAAAGAGTGATAATTTGGTTTCTTCATTACCTACTCTGATGCCTTTTATCTCTTTTTCTTCTCTTATTGCTAAAGCTAACATTTCTAATACAATATTAAATAGTAATGGTGACAATGGGCAGCCTTATTTCACTCCTGATCTTATTGGGAATGGTTTTAGTTTGTCTTCATTACATATGATGCTTGCTGATGGTTTTAAATAGATGCTACTGATCATTTTAAGGAAAAGCCCATTTATTCCTATACTCTCTAGTGTTTTTAATAGGAAAGGGTGTTGGATTTTATGAATGGCTTTTTCTGCATCTATTGAGATAATCATATGGTTTTTGTTAGTTTGGTTATTAATATAATTAAGTATGCTGATAGTTTTCCTAATATTGAACCAGCCCTGCATCCCTGGTATAAATCCTACTTGGTCATAGTGTACTATCCTGGGGATGACTTTCTGTAATCTCATTGCTAATATTTTATTTAAAATTTTTGCATCAATATTCATTAGGGAAATTGGTCTATAGTTTTCTTTCTCTGTTTTCACCCTACCTGGTTTAGCTATCAGCACCGTATCGGTCTCATAGAAGGATTCTGGCCGTATACCTTCTGTCCCTATTTTCTCAAATAGTTTGTGTAGTATTGGAATTAATTGTTCTTTGAATGTTTGGTAGAATTCACATGTAAATCCATGTGGCTCTGGAGATTTTTTCTTAGGGAGTTGGTTAATAGCTTGTTCTATTTCTTTTTCTAATATGGGACTATTTAAATAATTTATATCCTCTTCTGTTAACCTTTGCAATCTATATTTTTGTAGATATTCCTCCATTTCATTTAGATTACCAAACTTACTGGCATAAAGTTGGGCAAAGTAACTCCTAATTATTGCTCTAATTTCCTCTTCATTGGAGGAAAGTTCTCCCTTATCATTCTTGAGACTAACAATTTGATTTTCCTCTTTTCAGGCAACCTGACTTAGAGATGAAGAGCTCTCTATCTTCTCACACCTAAGGAAATGTACAATTATTTTGTCCAGGAGAAAAGGGATGACATGAGGTTACTCTAGCATATCCTCAAGTCTTTCCTGTCTCACCAAATTGATGGTAGTCATGATTATACTAGTCTTCCTGGATTAAAGTTGGGAGATCATATATATTTAGATCCATGAAAAACCTCAGAAGTCATTCTAGCACATTCTGATTCCTTATTTAATAGTGAGGAAACAGAAGCTAACAAATAAATAAAGTGCTCAAGGTAGAGGTAACTTAGAACAAAGCTAGGATTCAAGCACACATCTAATTTCAGCTGCAGTGTACCTGCCATTGTACCAGCCATTGTATCACAAGACTTATGTGCTGGTTTCCTAAGTGCTTCATTAGCTACAACCATCTGGAAAAACTGACCTCCTCAGATTCCTGATCCCATTCTTGTTTTTTTTTTATTCTGTGACTGACCCAAGTTCTTGTCCTGCATCAGAATTTTTGCATGGAATTTTGGTGTTCTTTGGAGAGTCCAACATGGATTATTAATAGAGAGCTCATTATTATACTTGTGTGTGTACACTTGCATATACAAAACAGTCATAACTGGTTTCATTTGGTTATTACAAACCCCAGGGAATTAAATTCAATGTGCCTTATTAAGATAACATATTTTTCCCTGAAAAATTAATATTTAAGTCCTGGTGACTGCTTTGTGTAGCAGCAGGTGAATATTAACTAGTAATTGATATAGTCTGGAAATGGTATTCTGCCTTCCAGCTCTGACACATCTTAGAATTCATTCAACAAATATTAAGGCACTACTATGTGCAATGCACTGGCATTTTTAAAGAAGTCATGAATTTAAATCTATCTTTTTAAAAAGAAAATGTACTGTTTAAGAAATATAAAGTTCATTTTGGCCAAAATCTTTGCATATTATTTCATTTGAACCCCACAGAAACCCTAGGAGATAGGACATAAAGATTTTATTATTCCTCCATTTTAAAAATGAGAAAGCCAAGACTCAACTAACCAAGTTAAATTATTTAACCAAGATCATAGAGATAGAAAGTATTAGAGCCGAGAACTCCATATCTGGCATAAAATCAGAGAATTAAGAACTAGAAAATACTTTAGTGATCAGTTATCCAAGACCTCTTTTCTACACAGCCAAGCATTGCAACTCCCCAACTCTCCTGAATGTAGCCAAGTCAGAGTAAAATATAATTGAGAAATACCTAAAAATCCCCTCAAAAATAATATAGACAATGTTAACATAACATTACATAACATGTACAACATGTAATATGTAATGTAATATAATAATATACAATATAATATGTAGTATGTAAAATAATATAATAATATTTTATAATATTATGCTCCTAAGAATTCTTATGCATGGTTTAATGACCCAATTTCTATTCGAGTTTGAAACCACTTTTGTTCAGACAACATAGCTATGAGCCTAGAGAGAGAAAGGGGGTATCTAAAGTCATACACGTAGTCAGTAACCGAGCTAGGATTTAAAGTGATATCCTCCTACCCCAAATCCATCATTCTAACAATTCTACTAAGATGCTCTTCAAGTGTCTACATTTCAGGCTTATAAAAGATACACATTGACCCAGGAAAGTCTTATTTGGCTTACCATCTCACCCTGAAATGCTTGAAAATGATGGGTTATCCAGAAAGCAATCAGCCACATTAAACATAGCTTTTATGAAACAGATAATTAGCTTTGAGTCTAAATGTATTGTCTAACCATGTGGCAATGGGGTATACAGTCCCTGCTCAGATTTCAGCAGCAGCAGATTTAATTGATGTAACAGTGCAGAAAACTGAGACACAATTTTATTTCTTCTACCTTTTAATTACCACCTGCTAACATGAGATTCCATTTCTGAGAGTGGTGGAGTCTACCTGCCAAGGGAATTTTGTGCCCAACTTCCCTGTGCTCTGGCAGCTGCCTTCTTCACTTGTGGAAATAGCACTGCAAAGCTAGCATGGGAAATGAGGCTAATCACCTGTCACTTCACTTTTCCTGCAAAGAAACAAAAGATGCACATGAAATGGTTCACCTGGCTACATTCCAGGCAATTTGTGGCTGAGGAGAATAAAGTATAGGTTTGTTTCTGAATATAATAACAAGCATGACACATAAAAACATTTCAAGGCTCTGTGTATTTCCTTATGATAAATAGAGAAGATAACCGCTGAAAAGGAGAAACTGGGGAGGTTAAAGAGGGGGTGAGCTGGGGGAATTTGTGATCTCATCCATGATTACTGAGTCTCTTACAAATTGAAATGATTTCTGAAATACAATATGGTGAGAGTGAAAAGACCATCATAACACAAGTTAGAAAGCTGGTGTTCAAGTCTTGGCTTTTCTATCTATGACTTTAAAGAAGTTTCTTAATCTCTCTGACAGTTAATTTCATCATCTGCAAAATTATTGACTTGGACTAAATCATCTATAATGCTTCTTTCAGCTTTGACATTCTGTGATTTTATGGACTTTCAAAGTATATCTTGGCTTTGGAGAAATGACTTCATCATTATAAAGTAAACTTCCTATAAGATTAGGAAATTAGACTTGAAACCTTTAGGTCCCTTGTAGTTCTAATAAACTATTAATCCTACATGAATTCTCCATATCAGAAAAATCTGTTCTTCAAAATGATCCATTGTTACTTTTAATAAAATATATTGAATATAATTATGCCTACAAAGGCAAACTGAACTGGTTATTTGATGCAGTATCTAGATCAGCAAGCATCAAAGTCAATGATAAATAGATTCTGATTCACAGAAACATATTAGATACAGAGTTGGGGGAGTCTTCAGAGAAGAGATAGTTCTAATAGTGCCTGAAGAGGAATGGTCTTAATATCCCCAAGAAGTAGTTTAAAATCTCTGCCTGATGACCTCAAATGAGGAGGAACCCTCTATGTCCTGAAGCAGCCCATTGCATTATGGGATAGTTATCATTTTTAGGAAGTGTTTTATGGAAAGCTGAAATTTCTCTTTTGGCAACTTCTCTGTTACTTCTTGTTCTGCCTTCTAAAGCTAATACTACTTTTTCACTTATTGAACCTTTGAATTCTTAAAGATATAGAAATATATCTATCATGGATCCATCAAGGTTTGCCTTCTTTAAACTAAACACTGTCTTTACCTTCAATTTATATGTATTCATGTATATATGTATATGCTCACATGTATATATGTATATATATATGTATATATATACATAGATAAATTAGGTATACACACACCCACAGATCTATCCCAACTTCATTCACCATAATGTTTATTATCCTCTGAAAATATTCTTTCTAAAATGTAGCATCTGAATAGGACATGTCAGTTCAAGCCAAGGGCTGACTAGGACAGATTACACTTTTTCTAGTAAAACAAAGAAATCCCATACTTTCTTCTCTTTACTTCTACAATGCTCTTTTCCCAACTCTGTGATCACCTTTTTTACATGCTTTTTCTTTTTGCTTCTTTCCCCCAGGGCAGATGTTCTATATGACTCTATTTTCAGCCTCCTTCTTTTCTTACTTTATACTTTGATCTGCCATGTCAAATCAGTTGCCAAGCTTTGTTAAATCTACCCCTGCTCTATCTCCTACATAGGTCGCTCTCCTCCTTTCCATTTCACAGCTATCACTTTAGTATAGGTCACTATTACCACTCACAATATTGACTATTACAAAGTTCTCTTAAAGGGTTTCACCACTTCCCGTCATACTTCCTTTAATTTATCATTTAATTTCATTGACAAATTAACTTTCCTAATAAACAATTTTGATCACCTTAATCTACATTCTCTAAGAGTGGGAATTCTTCAGTGTTTCCTCATTACCTATCAAGTATAGTTTAAACTCCTTATCTTGGTATTCATGATCTTTAATAATCTATTTTAAACAGTCTTATCTCATTTTTAAGTACAATGATTAGCACAAACAAACAGATGACTGGAAATAATTATAGCTTAGAAGTCAATATCTATAGTGAAAGGTGCAAAAGCATAACAATTTTATGAAGAACCAGGAAAGAAACTTCAGATCAAATCAAACTATATCTCAGAAACTTCACATGTACAGAATAAATGATTTCTTCAAAAAAATTTAGCAGCAAGCTCCATCACTGAACAATATTATCATAATAAATAAAAATACAACAGAAGACAGATGGTATTAATATATAGTTTTCTAAGTTAATATTCTGTTTCTAGAGATTCTTTTGTTTGGTTTAATAGCCCTATTTCTATTTGAGTCTGATACAACTAGTTTATAGTAAGAGGGAAAATGAGTAAGTTTGAGGTCATAAAAGTAGTCACTGGCGTGCACACAAGAAAATTAAAGTGACTATAATTTAACAACTGTTTACCATTATAAGAATCAGTCTGAATCTGTGGTTTATGTTATTATATGACTGACAGGATGAAGCAAAGGTAAAAATTTATAACTAAATAGAATAAAAGATAAAAATTGTTCCTAATCGCAGCAGGTAAATCTGACCTGTTTAAATGAGCTATCAACTCTGAAAAAAAGAAAATGGCAAAAAATGGACATGGACTTTAAAAACATTATTCAGAGAATAATTCAAGCAATGCAAAACTATTAGCACTATGAAGAGGGCAAAAGAAACTAGAAATCATTTCAGGAGGCAAATATATCATCTTTGTGCCAAATGCAGAAACATGGCAACCAAGCACAATATTGTAATTAATTGAAAACACCATAGAAAGAGATGTTGAAGTATTTTATAAAAAACTAGTGAAAGGAAGTAGAGCAAAAAACAAACCATGAAAAAAAAACTTGTGATCAGCTTAGTGAGATCATCCTGAGAACAGATGAAAAGCAGAGGCAACAAATAGTCATAATATGAAACAGATGTGTTAGAGTTTCTCTGGTTATCAGTTTTCATTAGTCACAATAGTGGAACCAGTGTGCTTATACACCATCACCTTTAAACTTAATATATGTGAGTAATAAAAGGACATTTAGGAAAATAAAACTGGAGAACATATCACAGTCTCCTCAAATACAGAGTCACATATAAACCCATTAAAAATAACTAATTTCTATATAACACTATGACCAGCTGCTGTGCCAAGTGCTTTACAATTATTACCTTATTTGATATTCCACAAACCTTTGAGGATAGACGTTATTAAAAAAATCCAATTTTATATATAAGGAAATTCAAGCGAATAGGGTCAATTGACATGCCCTTGTCACAAAGGTAAATAAGTGTCTGAGACCACATTTGAACTCAGGTCTTCCTGACTTTAGGCCTGGCAGTCTATCTACTACAATATCTAGCTATCCTTAGTCATTAAGTAGTTACTGTATACAAGACACTGGATATACAAAATGGATGTAACACAACTCCCACTGTCAAGGAACTTAAAATTCAGGCTTTATTTCTTAGGAGGAGGATAAGTTAACAAATAACTAAGATGTAAAGAAAATGTGAAAGGAAATATCAAGTAATGTGCTATAATAAATTTGAGGAGGTGGAGAACACTTTTGCTTGGAGATTGCTTAGGGTTGGGGCTAGGTAAAGAAAGGCTTCATGAAGCAGGCAGCATCTGAGTTGAACACTGAAAAAAGAGAGGAATTTCAACATATGGAAAGGGGAGACATGTAAAAAGTACATTCCATGCACTGTGGATGACATGAGCAAAAGAAAAGAATGGGAGAAGATAGGATAAAAAAGAAGAGTCCAGAAAGTATTTCAATTTATCTATAATTTAGAATACATGATGAACAGTAGAGTAAGAAAGAAACTAGATTAGTTCATTGGATTTAAATTGTACAATAATAATTTAATCAACTGTTTATAATTTGTTCTATAATAAATAAGGATCAACCAAAGGGAGTTAAATAGATAATGACATGAATATGGTGATGTATTTTGATAATGAAACTATTGACTAACATTTATATAGCCTTTTGGGAGATTAATAAAATTGAAAATAAGAAAATTATTGAATTAATAAATAAAACTAAGAGTTGGTTTTATGAAAAAACAACAAAATACATGTCTTTAGTTAATTTGATTAGAAAAAGGAAAGAGGAAAATCAAATTGTTAGTCTCAAAAATGATAAGGGAGAACTTTCCACCAATGAAGAAAAAATTAGAGCAATAATTGGGAGTTACTTTGCCCAATTTTATGCCAATAAATTTGATAATCTAAATGAAATGGAGAAATATCTACAAAAATATAGATTGCCCAGGTTAACAGAAGAGGAAATAAATTACATTTATATAGCCCTTTTAAGGTTTGCAAAGTACTTTATATATGTTATCTCTTTTGGCCCTATAACAACCCTATAATTCAGTGATTACTATTATTATCTCATGGAAACTGGAATTCAATTGTCACTTGCTCTGTGTCACATAGTAAACAACAGCAAGAGGCTGGCCACCGAAGGCAGGAAGACCAGTAAGGAGGATTGTTGTTGGTCCTCAGTTTTTTGAAGGGGACAAATGATATCATGAGTGAAATTTTGAGTCACAAATGAATTGGATTTAAATGAGGCAGAATTGCATAAAGTCAGCAGTCTTACTCTCTCTTCCAGAATCTTCAAAATCCAGGGGCAAGGCAAAAATTAAGATGACTGGTAATGGTCTGGGAAGCAGTGGATGACCTTGGAATTTTTGATATCTAACCAATCTCCAAACACTCCACAATGTTTGCTGATAACCAATGATATTAGAACAAATGATTCTCGCTTGTCCATTCCCCTGTTCTTCACAAGTTTGGGATAGATATCCCCCCTAATTCACCAATAAATTTGGGACCTGTTATTTATTCTAAACCTAGTTAAGTCATTCTCTAAGAAAGTTTTACCAGGGTGTGGCTGATACACATGCATTTGGTGTCACAAGTGAGAATGTGTATGAGAGGATAGAGGAGATATTTACAGAAGACTAGCACCTCTGGTATGATAAGTTGCTGAGACCTTTTCAAGGCTGCTCATCCACATTTAGTGTTCACCCAAGGAGGTTATTATAATATCTGTGAAAAAAGAAATGAGGGTCCAAATGGATGTTGTTGCAGTGGGACTTGAGAAACAATGCAAGGGATACATTGACATGGAATAAACAGTAAAATATAGTAATCAATTGGATTTTTGGAGAAAGTTGGACTAAACCTGGGATTCAAGGAAGATAGTAAGTTCAGAAGAGTTAAAGTTATAGGCAAGAGAAAGATGCCTAGTGAGTATTACAAGAAAAAATGGAAAAGTCACCACCAAGGACATATATCACTAGAAAAGAATGTTAGTCTATCATGTAATAAGGGAAAAGGATAATAGATAAATAGGTTGAATATTATTCTGATGTCCATACCATAAAAAGAAACAGAGGAAGGTCTAGCATTTTGGGTAGATCTCAGGATGTCACTTATCTTCCTCATTGTGTCTCAGTTTCTTCATCTGTAACATTAAGACTCAGAAGTCACTTTAAGCTCCAACTCTCTGATTCTATAACTTTATCTATAACTTGTCTTTTCCCATCTCCTTTCTTTGCTTCCACTGTCCCTTGTGCCAAGAATGTTCTCCCTCTCTAGTCCTTATCCAATATATGAATATTGAAACCCTTCATGGCTCACTTCGGGTGCTACCTCTCCATAAAATTTTCCATAATTTCCCACTTGCACCACCTTTAACTAGAGGAAATTTCTCCCTCTTTAGATTTCTTAATGTACTTTGTTGGAGGCATTTGAAATACAGGCCTGTTTCTGAGCGTAATAATGGGCATGCCAGATAAAAAGCATTTTCATGCTCTGCATACTTAGGATAAACAGAAAAGATGACTGCTTAAAAGAAGAAATTGCTATAATTTGCACTATAATCATTTGTGTCTGTGTATTATCTCCTCTGCTAGAGTATAAGTTCTCTATATTCTCTCTCCACTATTGGGCAGTGTTTTGTATATTGATGGATTTAAATGTTTCTCTAAGTAGAATACTGTCAACAGGCACCTTATAGCACATGGCTTAACCCCTCATGCTAATAACATATCTTGAGGGAAAATATCCCATGAATCTAGATGGTATGGTAGAATAAAGGGGAAGATGTAAAGGATTTGTAGTCAGAAGAGGAAGGACTGAATAATTGCTCTACAATGTACTTAATGCATCTTTGAGCAAGTCATTTCGACCACTAAGAGTCTCTGTTGCTTTACCTTTAAGACAGGGATAATAATACTTATAGTATCTACTTCTCAGGGATATTGTGAGGATTAAAGGAGATTGTGTAGAAAGCTCATTATAAACCATAATGCACTATATAAATGTCAGTCCTCATTATGTGAGGGTGATATTCCTCTAAAAATAACTCAGTGCTTCTCATTAGAGATTGGGTTTGTTCATGATATTAGTTGGCTTAGTTAATACTTTGGCTTCAAAATGACAAGAAACTTAGAGGTATCTAGGTGATCCAATAAAAAGAGTGAGGGGGCTAGAAAGAGAAGGCTTGAGTACAAAACTAGCCTCACATACTTCCTAGGTGAGTGATCCTAAGCAAATTATTTAATTGCTCTCTGCCTCAGTTTCCTCATATGTAAAAATAGGGATGATAGTAGCATCTATCTCTGAGGGTTGTTGTGAGGACCGGAGATACAATTTTTAAAATGCCTAGCAAAGTGTTGAGCACATAACAGGTTCTTAATAAATGTCTCTTCCTTTCCTTTTAACTGCTTTCAGAGAAATTTTAGGCTGGTACAAATATATTAGCATAATGGAGAGGCAGGGAGGAGTAGTAGAAAGAGAGATTTGGAGTTAGAAATCTGGTCCTGCCTATATTTCACTATCCATATAAACTTGGACAAGTAACTTAATCTCTATGTGATTTTCAGTTTCCTCATCTACAAACAATGACACTAATACATTCCTTGAGGGCAACATGGCATAAAGGATAGATAAGTGACCTCAGGGTAATGAAAACTTCTTGTCTTCAAAACATACATTATCTCATTTGATGTATATATTATCTGATTTGTCCTTTGCCACTACTCTTGAAATAAATGCTATTATTATATCTGTGTATAAGCAAGAAAACAGATTCAGAGAAATCAGTTTTTCAACAAAGGATCCCATAACTAGTAAAAATTTGAGGGAGAAATCAACCCAAGTTTTCCAAATTCCAAGTCCAGCATTCTTTTTGACAATAGTACATAAATAGTACAACTATTTTTTCAACTGAAGCTACAAGCTAATCAAACAATATACCTGATTGGCAGAGAATATGGATGTCTCACAGCTATCTTAATGATCCTGCAAATCATCCAGCTTGGAAGAAATATTCACTTCATTTGTCTCAATTCACTAGGACTAAAATTAACTGTAGCAGCCAATTTGCCTTGATCATTATGATCAACTCACTACCAACCAATTCAATTGAACTTTCTCCTTTCCAAGCTGATCTCAGCATCTGCAGATGTAACCTTTGTGACACTGGTAGTAAGGCTAAATATATTCTTGGCAAAATAAAAACCACACTTTTTCCAGTCCCTCTTATGCAGACTTTTGTAAAAGTGGCAAATAATTAAGAGAGTGACAACTGTTTCTTATTTGACCTTATTTCATGACCAAATCATCCATGTAGAAAAATACCTATGACATACTCATATATCTGAATGCATGGTTCATTAAAGTATTTTTCTTCTCCCTGAAGAGAAAGGTCGCTTTTTATAACTCTTTCATTATTTTTTTCCATCCCAGGTGATAGTTCTTTAACAAGTGCAAGATTTGGAAGAATTAGTTAATTGAATAAAGAGGAGATGAAAGAATGAATTAGATAGAGATCACATGATATAAAGAACTCTATTTTATTCACTGTTTATCCAAATATAAAGTCTTTGACTTGGACAAGTAATTTAACCTTCCTTACTCTCACTTTCTTCACCTTTAGAAAGGGGGTGATACTAACACTCCTGTCCAAGTCAGAGTTGTTGTCAGTCATAAGAGATAAGGAATTGGAAAATACTTTAGTAACTATAAAGAGCTACATAAACAGAAAGCAATGTTATATAGTTTCAACCTCTGAAGAGTGGATTGTTAGAGACTGTTCAAATGAGCACGAACTCCAAGGCTAGGCAATTTGGGAAATTGTTAAGCTGGTATATTAGCCATCACAAGATCTTTAGCAGCAGCAGCAGCATGTTCCAAGAAGTGGTTGGGGGAAAGACACTGAACTAGGCACTGGGATGCAAGGCTGCAATGAAATAAATAAAATAAAATGCCTGCAAAGAGCTAAGTGCCAAGGAAGGGAGATCACATATTGACATAAATAAAAATGATATGAGATGATAGAAAAAAGAGAAATATAAATTACTATATGGATTTAACATATGGGAGCATCACTTTTAAAGATCAGGGAAGATAGCATGGGAGAATTAATATTTATGTTGAGCCATGAAGTTTTGATAGCATTATTTTAACAGCTGGCAGTAAATGGAGAGATTACAAAGACCACTGGAGGAAAGAGCATCACCCATTTATGAAGACAAGTCCAGAAACACTTATTAAGTATCTTCTGTGTAATAAGTATTGTGCTAAGCACTGGGAATAAAAAAAAGGTGTGGGGGGAATGGTCCTTGTTCTCAAGGAGGTTTTGGTGTATTTGGAGGGATAACATGCAAACAACTATGTACTAACAAGATATAGGCAAGATAAAGTGGAGGTAATCAACAGAAGAAAGGTACTAGCATTAAGAGGAATTGGGAAAGGCTTCCTGGAGAAAGTAAAACTTTGGCTGGGTCCTGAAGGAAAAATGAACCAAGGAAGGAGATAATTCTAAGCATGGGATAAAGCCAATTAAAAACAGAGCTGGAAAATACAGTGTTTTGAGGAAGAACAGCAAGTAGTTTGGTGTGGAAGGCAACTGAGGTGTAAGATTGGAAAGGCAGGGGCAGTTAGATGGTACAGTAGACCTGAATTAAAATACAGTCTCAGATACTTACTAGCTGTGTAACCCTGGGCAAGTCACTTAACCCCAATTGTCTCTCTCCTTAGACTTCCCAAAAACTGAAAAAGTAGGAAGGGCCAAGGTATTTAAAAACAGAGGATTCTGTATTTGATCCTGGATGTAATAGTGAACCATAAAGTTAACTGAGTAAAGGTGGTGGTGATGGTGATGCTGGTGATAGTGATGGTGATGATAGTGATGGTGGTGATATGATATATGTGACATAAGACCTGCTCTTTAAGAAGATAAGCTTGACAACTGAGTGGAGCATGGATTGGGTTAGAAAGAGACTGTGGTAGAGAAATTAGCCAGTAGAGTATTCAGATAGTCCAAGAATGAGGTCAGGAAGGCCAACACCAGACTATTAGTAGTATCAACTGAAGAGTTTGAAGGCAGGATCAACCGAATATGTGGGGATGGCTTAGTAAGAAGCTGACGATGACAACTTGATTGAAAACTTAGTTGACTACCATTCTGGTTATACTCTTCATAATAATAGGAAATTTAAAAAAAGAGGACGATTTGGAAAGAAAGATAATGTTTTCAGTTTTGGATACATTGAATTTAAGATGACTATGGGGCATCCTGTTCAAGAAGCGTTATTGATATTTGATGGTCAGGAAAGAGTTTAGAACTTTTTACTATGGTTCATCCTCCTTTCAGCTGCCAAATTAATCTTCAAGCACAGATCAATTCTTTCATGTTAAACTCCAGTAGCTCCCTATCACATCCAAAATCAAAAATAAAATTCTCTCTTTGTAATTCAAAAGCCCATCCTCTTTCTCCTATATTTAGTTGTATTTTACCAAGACTCCCACCCCTTGCTACATATCCTTTCAGGGGCACTGGCCTGCTTGTTGCAAGACACACTCTCCAGATGATACATTTTCACTGCCTTTCTTCCACACAATGTTTGCTCTCTCTATTCATTTATACCTCCTGGATTCCCTGGCTTCTTCAAATCTCAACTGAAATCCCATGGTCTATAGGGAGCCTTTCTAAATCTGCCTCAATATTCAATTGCCTTTTAGCTGTTGATTAGAACCAACTTATTCTCTAATATAGTTTGTAAATAGTTGTTTTCATGTTGTCTCCCCCATTAAACTAAGAAATTCTTGAGAGGAAGATTATCTTTTACCTTTTTTTTTTTTTTTTCATCCCAATGCTCAACCTGGTATTGACTGTATTGATAGATTTTGGAATCATCTACATAAAGATGGCAATTGAATCTATTGAAGGTGATAATATTATCAAACAAAATACTATAGAAGGAGATGAGCAAAGGGCTCAGAGCACAGTCTTGGGAACATTCGAAGTTACAGAATATGAGTTGAAGAAAGATCCAGCAAACTAACCAAGCAATGGTCAAAAAGGTAGGGAGAGAACCGGGAGAGACCATTATTAGCAAGAAGAAGGTGATTCATGTCAAAGGCTGCTGCAAAGAGATTAAGAAGGAAGAAAATTGAGAAAATATCAATAATAATTGGCAATTAAGTGATCATTAATAACTTCGGGTCTCAGTTGAATAATGAGGTCAGAAGCCAGAATGCAAAGAATTAAAGCAGAAAGTTGAAAGCATGCAAGTTGAAAAATCTTGTTCAGGGAGAAACAAATAGTCCAGTTCAGTCAGAATGTGCACGTAAGAAATGTTTAATGCTCTGTGGCTCTAGTTTTTTTCAGTAGTATCTGATTTTTCAAAACACGATTTGGGATTTTCTTGGTGAAGATACTGAAGTGGTTTGCCATTTCTTTCCCCAGCTTACTTCACAAATAAAGAAACTGAGGCAAATAGGTTTTGTGACTTTCTCAGGGTGGGACTGCTAAGTGCTGGAGGCTAAATTTGAACTCATGAAGATAAGTCTTCCTGATTCCAAGCCCAACGTTCTATTCACTGGGCCACTTATGTACCCTCAAACATTTAGTAAGTGGCTTCTATATTCAAGTTATTATTCATCAATCTGTCAACAAGCATTAATTAAACATTCTACTTTATGTATCAAATACTATTTTAGGTATTAGGGATAAAAATACAAATTAACAGTACCTGCCTTCAAGGAATTTGCATTGTACAAGGTACTAAACACTGAAGACATAAAGAAAGGCAAAACCAAAACAAAGCAGAAATAAAAAATGAATCCAAAACAATTCCCACCTTCAAAGTATTTCCATTTAATAGGAGAAAAATTCTGTGTGAATAACTATGTATAAGCAAAATATAGACAGGATAAATTGAAGATAATATGAGAGTACACTAAGATTGAGGACTAAGAAAGTCTTTTTGAAGAACATTAGCTCAGATTCGAAAGATGCCAGAGAAGCCAGGAGGTACAGATTAGGAGGGAGATAGTTTGAGTCATGGGAGACAGCCAGGGAAAATGCTGATTTGAGAGACGAAGTATAGTGCTAGGAATAGCAAGGAAACCAGTGATTAGAGATGTAGATTTGTGAATTTTCACTGGAATTGAAATTTAAGGTCATGGAATGAATGATTTCAACAAAGAAGAGAGTACAGAGAGAATAAGAGGATTAGGTATAGAATCTTAAGCAATATTCATACTTAAAGAAGAGAAATAGTACTTAGATTGTATGATAAAATCAAGTGGCCTTTATCCTATTGTATTAAACTTCTTAAGACACCATTTTTGTTTTGTTGTTAAAAATAATTATATTAAAATAACAAGTATTTATTAAGGTCAGGGGCTTCCCTTTTCAGATATGGATGATTTTAATCATAGAAAGGGACAAAAATGTGGATAGAGGGAAAATGATGTTCTAAATATTTTGTTTTCCAGCAGATTATTTATATACAGCTATTTTGAAAACTTTGGGAATGATAGCTGGAAAATATTAATGATAAATTTATGCTATCTTTAGAATAAATTTGTACTGACTATCTATCATATCTGTGACCTTTGTGGTACAGTACATAGACTGCTGGGCCTGGAATCAGAGTTATCTTCCTGAGATCAAATTTGGCCTTTGGCACTTATGAGCTATGTGATTCTGAACAAGTTACTTGTATGCTTTAGTTCCCTCCTCTGTAAAATAAGTTGACGAAATAAATGACAAACCACTCCAATATCTTTGCCAAGAAAACCTCAAAAGGGATTAGGAAGTGTTGAACACAACTGAACAACAGCATATCTATGACAGACATTTGAATTTTGTTTTCTCTCCCTAAGGTAGAGATAAGTTACTTCACACAAAAAGACCCTACTTTGAGACAGAGGTTAGTCAATGTGTAAAGATAGAAGATGTTGAGGAAGAAGACAATTGTCAGAAGAAGAGAGATAGGAATATATTAGAAATAGAGACTTGAGCTTATCCCAGTTGAGTGGAACAAGAATGATTTTGTAGCTAGTCCTGGGAGCTGATCTGATTGAAGGAGAGCCTTTCTGTTCTCAAAAATTGATTGGATGAAGGTTGTTTGAAGAGCTGTTTGGGGAAAGAAAATCCTAATTTTCCTTCCTTTTTACTTCCATCTGTAGCATGAGGATGACATGCTCTTATAGCCAAGTTAGCAGATCAGAATAGCTCTGAATAGGGGAAGTGTTTCATTGACAAGTTAATGCTGCCATAGGAAATATACCTGAATAGCTTTGTACACCTCAGGTTTGGGGTTTCTGTTTGTACTAGCAAAGCTATCCTTCTACTTCCACCCCCACTCCCAGCAATCTCAGAGAGACAGCCAGTCAAGAAGTAGGTTCAGCCCATAGGAAAATAAAAAGGTCTAGAAGAGGACTGGTCCTGCTTATCCATCAATGCATAGTGTCAAGCATTCCCCTAAGAGATCAAGGCAATGAAGGCCTGCATAGTCTCATGCATTCCCCTAAGAGATCAAGGCAATGAAAGTGTATAAACTTCCTGAGCACATGAAATTACTTATTCCTATGTCTCTCAGCTAGATTTCTAAATATTTGTACTCATGGACACTATGTATACTGGTAGTAGGAGTAACACAGGTTTTTGGGTGAATTATTTCATAGAATTATTCTTACTTTTTTCATGTTGAATAGATGTTTCAAGATAAGTTAATTCCATCATCTTGGATGATTTGTTTAAACTTGAAGAACCTTATTCAGCTCTTGGGAGTTAGAGTTATAAATAGCAAACACATACCTTACTCAAAATAAAATAAAATAAATTTAATTAAATTAAAAGTTTTACTGTTACTGCATCCAATGTTCTCATTTCTTACAGCACAATACTATTCCATTATATTCATTTATCACAAATTGTTTAGCCATTCCCTAGTTGATGGACATTCCCTCAATTTCAAATTCTTTGCCTCAAAAAGTTGCTAAAATTTTTTTTTCATGTAAGTCTTTTTTTCTTTTTTAATGATCTCTTTAGGATACAGTCCCAGAAATGGTATTACTGGATTAAAATCACAGTTTGGTTGCCCTTTGAGCATAGTTCCAAATTGCTCTGCATAATGATTGGATAAGTTTACAATTCCACCAATGAGGCATTAGTATCCCACTTTTCCTCTTTTTCTGTCATATTAGCCAATCTGATAGGTATGAGGTGGTACCTTAGAGTTTCAATTTGAATTTGTCTAATTAGCAGTGACGAGAGCATTTTTTCATATGAACTATACATAGCTTTAATTTCTTCATCTGAAAATTGCCTATTCGTATCATTTGACCATTTATCAACTGAGAATTTTTATGTATTTTTATATATTTGTCTTGATTCTCCATATATTTGAAAAATGTGGCTTTAATCAAAAACTCTAACTGTAAAAATTATTTCCCACCACTTGGTTCTTTTCAATAATGAAGTGATTCAAGACAATTCCAATAGATTTGCAATGGAAGGAGCCAGCCACAAATAGAGAGAGGACTATGGAAAGTGAATGTGATAAAAGCATATTTTCACCTTTGTTATTGTTGACATTGTTTTTTCTTTCTATTGTTTTAATCTGATTTTTCTCATACAGTTTTACAAATGTGGAAATATGTTTAGGAGAATTGCTCAGGTTTAACCTATATTGGATTACTTGCTATCTAGGAAAAAGGGAAGGGAGGAGAAAGGAAAAAAAAATTGGAACACAAGGTTTTGCAAGAATGACTGTTGAAAACTATCTTTGCATGTATTTTGAAAAATTAAAAGCAATTTTTATTATTAAAATATTTATCACCATGTATTTTTTTCTCCATAAAGCTTAGACTTCTGATTGTAGAGAGTGAATGAATTATGAACTCTTTTTAATGGAATCATTTCTGCTTCTTTCTAAAATAAAAGGTAATCTACTTCAAACACAATACAATATATGCAATAGAATGCTGGACAAAGTATTTGGAAGACCTGAGTTCAGATCTTAAATCTCATTGCTGGTAATATGTGATTGAACAAGTCCCCTTAGCCTTTATAATCGTTTTCAACCCTGCCACTCTTGATGCTGTTCTGCCCTTCAATCAAGGCTATCAAAGATCCTGATTAGCAAGTATTAAGCAAATCACCCTATAATCTGATTGTTACCAGTATCTTCATCTTTGTCCTAGCCAGTTTCTGATCTGCTTCCACTTATATGCCCTTCTTTTTTCTTTCTATCTCATGTCCTAAAATATAATAAAAATAATAAGGTTTCATTGTCTCTGGAAAGGATATGTCAATGGACTAGCCTACTGTTCCTTAGTCATCTCTATAACTTCTGAGACCAAAACATACTTCCCTGACCACCATTATCTATATGTGTTATTTTAGAATTTTAAGTTTTTTGAGAGCAGGAAGTGTCTTGATTTTGTATTTACATCCCAAGTAATTATCACTGCATGTGGCATATGACACATGCTTAATAATGCTTTTTAATTATTTCTCTGAGTCCATTTCCTTATCTATGAAATGGAGATAAGAATTCCTGAAACACAGAATTTAATGATTTGTTCATGGTCACATAGCTATTAAGTGTCTGAGGCTAGATTTTAACTCAGATTTTCCTAACTCTGGGCTTGCACTCTACTCTCTGTGCCACTTGGTTGCCCACTTATTAAAAACAGAGCTTTACAATGTGTTTTCACTGATATTTCATTGATCCTTAACAACCTTGTGAGATGATAGCTAGGTAGACTGAACAAATATGATTCCCACTTTCTACATGAGAAATTAAAGTTGGAGGAAATAAATTGCCTGAGATAACATCACACAATGACTTGGTGGCTGTGCCAAGGCTGGATCTTAGGTCTTCTGATGCTTTGCTCAAAATTCTTTTTGTTCCATTTCTTTGCCTGTGGAACAGATGCAAATGTGTCTGTTCATAGGTTTAATATACAGAGACAGTTATTTGATCTTATTTTAAATTATTTTACCATATTGTTCATTTGTGACTACCACTGCAAGAGAGTCAAAAGATAGGGGTAGCATTCATTCAAGAAATTGCAAGTACTAGTCAGACTGGAACAAATTATAGAATTTATGGGGAAAAATATGCATTTTTTATTTCATCCATATTTATGGATAGATAATTGAAATTTTTGCATGAGGAAACTTGTTGAAACATATTCAAATAATTTTTAGGAAACATACAGGAGGTAGAAGGGTGCTACTTTAATTAAAAAAAAAGACCTTTCTGGGTGTTTTTTTCCTGAGAATAAACCAAATATATTGCATCTTTATTTGCACAGCAATGGGAAAATTCTTAGCAAGCACGTGCTTTGTCATACATGCCAAGAGACAATTTTAGTCAGGGAAAGAGCATGTTAATTTTACATTGAAAAACATTCATTTCCATTTTATTGCTGTCTGTTATTGATCTAGAATTATTCCAGGATCACCATTACTTTCACTCCCATCCCAACCCTGAAGCCAAACTAATTAAGTTTTTTTGTGGGGGATTCATGCACAATTCTGTGCATAAATGAAAGAAAAGAAATCCTTTCCAGAAGAGAGATAATGGTGATATAGTATAACATTTATGAGAACCTTCAGCTCCATAATCCTATTATAGAAAAATATGGCCCCATAGGCCCAAAGTATTGTAGACATCCTTGAACTTTCATTAGGATACTCTTTTCAATAAGAAGCTTTCTCATTGGATTTTCCAATAGACTTGAGATTGAAAATGCTTTCCATAATAAGAGAGAGAATCATAGAGACTGAATGTGAAACAAAACATAGTATTTTCACCTTTTTGTTGTTGTTGTTGGTTTGCTTTTTTTCTTTCTCTCTCATTTTTTTCTCTTTTGATCTGATTTACTTTGTACATCATGATGAATATGAAATATACGTTTAGAAGAATTGCACATGTTTATCCTATATCAGATTGCTTGTTGTCTTGGTGAGGAAGTTGGGAGAAGGGGGGGGGAAATTTTGGAATACATGGTTTTGCAAAGGTGAATGTTGAAAATTTGGAAAATTTGGAAAATTTTGCATTTGGAAAAACAAAATACTATAATAAAACTTAATTTAATCTTTAAAAAATAAGCTTTCTCAGTGATTCATCAAAACCATTTTGTACTGGCTAAGAAATACAGTAGTTGATCAGTGGAACATGATAGGATCACAGGACAAACTAGGCAATAACTATAGCAATCTAGTGTTTGATAAACCCAAAGATCCCAGCTTCTGGGATAGGAGCTCACTATTTGACAAAAACTGCTGGGAAAATTGGAAACTAGTATGGAAGAAATTAGGGCTTGGCCCACACCAAACACCACATACCAAAATAAGATCTAAATGGGTTCATAATTTAGACATAAAGAGTGATATTATAAGCAAATTAGAGGAACATAGGATAGTTTACCTCTAAGACCTGTGGAGAAGGAAGGAATTTGTGTCCAAAGAAGAACTGGAACTCTTAATTGAACACCAGATAGAAAATGTTGACTATATTAAGTTAAAATGTTTCTGTACAAACAAAATTAATGCAATAAATTGGGAAATCATCTTTACATTTAATGGTTCTGATAAAGGCCTCATTTCTAAAATGTATAAAGAATTGTCTCATATTTATAAGAATTCAAGCCACTCTCCAATAGATAAATGGTCAAAAAATATGGACAATTTTCAGATGACGAAATTAAAACCATATCCAGTCATATGAAAAGGTGCTCCAAATCACTATTGATCAGAGAAACGCAAATTAAGACAACTCTGGGATACCACTACACACCTGTCAGATTGGCTAAGATGATAGGAAAAGATAATGATGAATCTTGGAGGGGATATGGGAAAACTGGGACACTAATACATTGTTGATGGAACTGTGAACAGATCCAACCTTTTGGAGAGAAATCTGGAACTATGCTCAAAAAGTTATCAAACTGTGCATACCCTTTGGCCCAGCAGTGTTTCTATTGGGCCTATATCCCAAAGAGATCTTAAAGGAAGGAAAGGGACCCATATATGCAAAAATGTTTGTGGCAGCCCTTTTTATAGTAGCAAGAAACTGGAAACTGAAAGGATGCCCATCAATTGGAGAATGGCTGAATAAATTATGGTATATGAATGTCATGGAATATTATTGTTCTGTAAGAAATGACCAGCAGGATTATTTCAGAGAGGCCTGGAGAGACTTTCATGAACTGATGCTGAGTGAAATGAGAAGAACCAGGAGATCATTGTACATAGCAACAAGAAGACTATATGATGATCAATTCTGATGGACATGGTTCTCTTCAACAATGAGATGTTTCAAACCAGTTCCAATTGTTCCGTGATGAAGAAAGCCATATACACCCAGGAGAGACCTATAGGATCTGAGGATGGACCACAACATAGCATTTTCATGCTCTCTATTGATGTTTGCTTGCATTGTGTTTTCCTTCTCAGATTTTTTTCTTGTAGATCCGATTTTTCTTGTACAGCAAGATAACTATATAAATATGTACACACATATTTGATTTGTCAAGTATTTTAACATAACTAATATGTATAAGACTTCCTGCCATCTAGGCGAGGGGGTGGGGGGGGGAAGGAGGGAAAAATTTGGAACAGAAAACTTTGCAAGGGTCAACGATGAAAAATTACCCATTCATATGTTTTGAAAATAAAAAGCTTTAATAAAAAATAACCTTTCTTATTGACAAAATTTTTCCTGGACAAGAAAACAGAGGTTTCTAAAGCTTGTGTAAATTCAATTCAATATTATAAGTATTTACTGAGTATCAAGGTTATGTTTGAGAAAATTACATTGTCCTGGGCTCCAAGTGAGCAATAATGTTATGTGACACATTTCCAGCTGAGTACTAAGTACTTATAGAACAACAAAAATAATATGAAGCATTTATGTAGTACTTACTTTGCACCAGCCACTGTGTTAAGTGCATGATAACTTTTATCTTATTTGATCCTCAAAACAACTTTGGCAGTTGGGTGCTATTTTTATGCCTAGTTTTATAGATGAAGAAACTGAGATAAACAAAAAATAAAAGACTTTTTCAGGATCACACGACTAATAAGTGTCTAAGATCTGATCTGATCTTTTCTCCAGATCCAACCCTGTCCATCACTGCCTCAAGTAGATGAGGCTTTCTCCTAAATAGAAAGATGGTGGTATGATGTCATATAAACAAATAACTAGAACAGAATAAAACATGAAAATCATTCAAAGTGCTTTGAGAAATGGAAAGAGGCAAAGATAATTTTTTAAAAGATCTGGAGAGAGAATAGGAGTCATGAAATGCTTATCTGGAGGAGATGGTATTGTTATCACTGCATTGTGTATGTCTTTCTGTTTTAGTTGTGTCTCTTGTTCATAATAATACTGTTGGATTCTGGTTTCTATTCCATTCTGCTATCTATTTCCATTTTACGAATGAGCTTATTCCATTCCCATTTGCAGCTCTATTTAGTACATTTTTCCTTCCCTCCCATTTTCTTCTATTTTCTTCTTCTTCTCTTTTTATTCTTTCCCTACTATCATTTTTTCTTTTGACCTTTGCTTCTTTGATCTAACCCTCATTTTTATTAGCCTCCCTTTTCTCTTATTCCTTTTCCCTCCTATTTCCCTATAGGGTCAATTTCATTTCTACACACAACTGAGTGTGTATATAATAAGCCAATTCCCATGAAGGTGAAGTTCAAACATTGAATACCATCCCTACATTTCAACCCCGATTGTAAAAGCTCTTCCTTGTACCTTTTTTACATGAGAAAAAAGTTCCATTCTACTTCTCCCTTTCTCCTTTTTCCACTGAATTACTTTCTTACAGCTTTATTTTTTTATTGCCGATCAATCTAACATAATGGATTATCCATGCCCTCTATCTATATAAACTCCTTTTACACTATTCTAGTAATGACATTATACTTTGAAGTTTATATGTATCATCTTTTCATGTAGTAATGTAAACAACTAACTTCACTGGGTCCCTTATGAGTTTTCTTTTGTGTTTGCCTTTTAATGCTTCTCTTAACTCTTGTGCTTAAATGTTGAGCTTTCTAGTTAGCTGTGGACTTTTCATCAAGAATGCTTGAACGTTTTCCATTTCATTAAATATCCCTTTTCCCTTACCCTGAATGATGACACTAAATTTTTCTGAGGAAGTTATTCTTGCTTGTAATCCTAGTTTCTTTGCTTTCCAGAATATCATATTCCAAAACCTTTGTTTCTTTAATATGGAAGCTGCTAAATCTTACATGATCCTAACAGTGACTGTATGATTTTAAATTATTTCTTTCTGATCTATTTTCAATATTTTCTCCATTACATGGGAGTTTTGGAATTTGGCAATGATATTTCTTTTTTGGTTTCTCTTTTAGGAAGAAATGAATGGATTTCTTTAATTTCCATTTTATCTTCAGACTCTAAGAAACCAGGGAAGTTTTCCTTGATAATTTTTTTTTGAAATATGATGACGAGAATCTTTTTTTTTAAATCTTAGTTTTCAGATAGTCCAATAATTCTTAAATTATCTCTTATTGACCTATGTTCCTAGTCAGTTATATTTTTCTGATGAGCTATTTCACATATTCATCTTTTTTTCTTTTTTCACTTTATTGTTTTGTGATATTTCATAATGTCTTTAGATTCCAGTTGCCCAATTCTATACTTAAAAAAATTATTTTCATCAATTTGGCACATTCTTATTTTTAAGGAGTTCTTGTCTTCAGTAAATTTGTATACCTCCTTTTCCATTTAACCAACTCTGCTTTTTAAGGAGTTTAAGGAATTTTTGTGTCTAGCTTTTTTTTTCTAAATTAAAACACTTTGTTTGCAAAACATATGTATGTGTAATTCTTCAACATTAACCCTTACAAAGCTTTTTCTTACAAATTTCCCCCCCTACTCCCGACCCCTCCCCTAGATGGCAGGATATCCACTACATGTTAATTATGTTAAAATACTTGACAAATCGAATATATGTATATATATTTCCACACTTATCATTTTTGTGCAAGAAAAATCATATCTACAAGAAAGAAAAATCAGAAAAAGGAAACACAATGCAAGCAAACATCAATAGAGAGCATGAAAATGTTATGTTGTGGTCAACATTTCACAGCCCTCTCTCTGGGTATATATGGCTTTCTTCACTGAACAACTGGAACTAGTTTGAAACATTTCATTGTTGAAGAGAGCCATGACCATCAGAATTGATCATCATATAGTATTGTTGTTGCCGTGTATAATGATCTCCTGGTTCTGCTCGTTTCACTCAGCATCAGTTCATGCAAGTCTTTCCAGGCCTCTCTGAAATCATCCTGCTGGTCATTTCTCACAGAACAATAATATTCCATAACATTCATATACCATAATTTGTTCAGTCATTCTCCAATTGATGGGCATCCATTCAGTTTCCAGTTTCTGGCCACTACAAAAAGGGCTGCCACAAACATTTGCACAAGTGGGTCCCTTTCCTTCCTTTGTGATTTCTTGGGGATACAAGCCCAATAGAAATGCTGCTGGATCAAAGGGTATGCACAGTTTGATAACTTTTTCAACATAGCTCCAAATTGCTCTCCAGAATGGTTGGATCCGTTCACAGTTCCACCAACAATGCATCAGTGTCCCAACCTTCCCACATCCCCTCCAACATGCGTCATTATCTTTTCCTGTCATTTTAGCCAATCTGACAGGTATGTAGTGGTACTTCAGATTTGTCTTGATTTGCATTTCTCTGATCAATAGTGATTTGGAGCACCTTTTCATATGATTATAAATAGTTTTAATTTCATCCTCTGAAAATTGTCTGTTCGTATCCTTTGGCCATTTATCAATTGAAGAATTGCTTGAATTTTTATAAATTTGAGACAATTATATATTTAGAGATGAGACCTTTATCAGAACCCTTAAATGTAAAGATAGTTTCCCAATTTATTGCTTCCTTCCTAATCTTGACTTCATTGGTTTTGTTTGTACAAAAAGTTTTTAACTTAATATAGTCAAAATTATCTATCTGGTGTTCAATTAAGAGTTCCAGTTCTGCTTTGGACATAAATTTATTCCATCTCCACAGGTCTGAGAGGTAAACTATACTACATTCCTCTAATTTACTTATAATATCACTCTTTATATCCAGATCATGAACCCATTTAGATCTTATCTTGGTATGTGGTGTTAGATGTGGGTCAAGCCCTAATTTCTTCCACACTAATTTCCAATTTTCCCAGCAGTTTTTGTCAAATAATGAGTACTTATCCCAGAAACTGGGGTCTTAGGTTTTATCAAAGACTAGATTGCTATAGTTATTGCCTAGTTTGTCCTGTGATTCTATCCTATGCCACTGATAGACTACACTATTTCTTAACTAGTACCAAATGGTTTTGATGACTGCTGCTTTATAATATAGTTTTAGATCTGGTACAGCAAGGCCACCATCATCAGCCTTTTTTTTTTCATTAATTCCCTTGAAACTCTTGACCTTTTGTTCTTCCAAATGAATTTTGCTACTATTTTCTCTAGATCTGTAAAATAATTTCTTGGGAGTTTGATTGGTATGGCACTAAATAAGTAAATTAGTTTGGGTGGTATTGTCATTTTTATTATATTCGCCCGGCCCTACCCATGAATACTTGATGTTTTTTCCAGTTGACTAGGTCTGATTTTATTTGTGTGGAAAGTGTTTTGCAGTTTAGTTAGAATAGTTCCTGACTTTTCCTTGGCACATAGATTCCCAAATATTTTATCCTATCATCCGTTATTTGGAATGGAATTTCTTTTTATATCTCTTGCTGTTGAATTTTGTTGGTCATATATAAAAACGCTGATGATTTATGTGGATTTATTTTGTATCCTGCAACTTTGCTAAAGTTGTGAATTGTTTCTAGTAATTTTTAGTCGAGTTTCTAGGGTTCTCTCAGTATATCGTCATGTTGTGTCTAGTTTTACTATTAGTCCAAATTTTATTATTTAAGGTGTTATTTTCTTCATTTTTTTTTGCCAGGGGCAGCTAGGTGGTGCAGTGGATGAAGTGTCAGCCCTGAAGTCAGGAGAACCTGAGTCCAAATCTGGATTCAGACACTTAATATGGTCTAGCTGTGTGACCCTGGGCAAGTCACTTAACCCTAATTGCCTCAGTAAAAAAAAAATAGAATAAAATAAAATTTTTTTAAAAATTGCCCCTTTTACCAATCTATTAGTTCTATTTTCATAATTTTCTTGCTTTGGTTTAGTTTCTTTTCCCAATTTTTTCTGCCATTCTTATCTCTCTTTTCATTTTTAAAAACTCTTCCAGTAATTCTTCTTATACTTATGTTTAATTAGCGGTGTTTTTTAAGGATTTGTTTGACTTTTTTTGAGTTTATATCTTTGTCTTCCCTGCCTCTCTGATAGCTTTTTCTGGTCAAGTTCGTTTTTGTTTTTTGTTTTTTGTTTTGTTTTGTTTTGTTTTTTCTTTTTTTGTTATTTGATCAATTTTTCCCCAGCCTACTTCTTGACTTTGAACTTCATGTCAAGATTGGGTTCTGCCCATCTTATCTTACAATCATGCTTTCAGGGTGAGTTTGATGGGATCTCTATGCTTTTGGTGCTTCCCAAGTAGTATGATTCAGTGAAAGGTAGGTTTTGTTTACTGCTCTCTTGGTCTGAACTCTGATTTTTACCCATAAGGGCCCCTTTTGCCTGAAGCTATAAGCCCTAATGCTCCTCAGGGCTCTGAAATGGGACCTAGGCTGGAGCTCTTTTATGAGTAACCACAGGCAGTCTTCTCCATGCTGGAACTGCCATGTAGGAACTGTATATGGGCAGTGCAATAAGCTCTCCAGTGTCAGTGCAGAAGCCTCTGTATTCTTTCTGACTATTTGATCTTCTTACTGTCTCTGGGCTGAGAGATCTTGAAATTGTTTTGGGATAGAGGTGGTTTTTGCTCCTATCTACTATTTCAAAATGCCAGCTGGCTGTGCCCACAGGTGCTGATTGTAGACCTAAAAAAGGCCTACAGGTGAATTTTGCCTTTGATTGATGGTGATATATTTAACTTCACAGTCAAATAATTCTGTTTTGTTTATTTACAGAATGCAATTTGCATTTTCATGTGCCCTTTTCAGTAAAATGTCCTCCATTTCTGCCTCACTGCTTTCCTTTAAGTACCTTTCTGTTTGGTAACCATACCCAAACTGGGCCTCAGAGCAGATGTTATGATTGGCATTGGTATATAATGCACTTCCCCTTGAACCAAGAAGATACTGGATCACACATTCAGCTATTAAGAAAACTCCTTTTTAAGCAGGCCAAAATTTTCAAGAGACTTAGCCTCCATTAAAATTACAATTAAATAAATTTTTCCTATAGTATCTGTTGTAAAGAGTTTTGCCGAATACTTAACAGTAAAAACCAAAATTTTATAAGGCAATGTTTTTATGGAATCAAGTATTGTGAGCTCTGCACCAATAGCTAGGAGAATGACATGTAGAGATAGAAAGGCAAAAGAAGGCTGTAATTTAATAATCAGTGAAAGGCACAAAAGGACTCTTGACTGCTAATTGTACAGAGGAAAGAATATTTAAGTAGAAAAATTTCATTCCAATCACAGGTTAAAACATAAAGAATTACTCTTATGACTCTACTTTCAGAAAGAGAGAGGATGGTACAAAGACTTGAAAGGAAAAGAGGAAAGCATAAATAAGAACTAGAAAAACTGAGACAAATTTTGGAAGATGAGTGTAATTCCTGAGAAACAAAAAACAAATGTCAAGGTTAAGATGTAAAGCAATACGGATATAAATAGAAATTCCTTAAGAGGCAGGATGCAAAATAAAGTCCAAGGAGAGAGTTAAGACCCAAGAGAAGCCAAAATCAGGAATATCAACTTTCAACATCTAGTATGGCAAATATTATAACCAGAGTTAAAAGTTCCGCTCAAAAGAAAAGGAGACCCAGGAGTCAAGTAGAAATCCAGGCTATGAATCCTCAAGAGAAAATTCTGTGAGAAGAATCAAAGGATAGAGTTAATGAGAGAGGCCAATTTCCTCATGAACACATGTGCCCAGACAAAAGTACAGGAAGGAAAAAGGCAAAAGTTAAGAAATTGAAAGGAGTCAAATGAAAGTTGTTTTCCTTTTAAGTGTGCAATTAAGAACTAATAAGAATGCTATCCATTTTTTAAAAAAATAAGAATTGGTGGTCTGAATATAAATTAAAGCATAGGTTTTAAACTTTGGTTTTCATGTTTTTTGTCTCTTTTCTTTTACAATATGGTTAATATGGAAATACATTTTGAATGACTTCATGTGCATAATCTCTATTAAAATTCTCAAAGGAGAAGGGAGGAAAATGAAGAAGAGGAATTAGAACTCAAAATTTTTTTAAAAAAATGAATTTACATTGTTGGTGGAACTGTGAACGGATCCAACCATTCTGGAGAGCAATTTGGAGCTATACTCAAAAAGTTATCAAACAGTGCATACCCTTTG
>JAJPUD010012981.1:20794-46491 GCA_023553655.1 Myrmecobius fasciatus
AGCCGTTCTCCAATTGATGAGCATCCATTCAGTTTCCAGTTTCTTGCCACTACAAAGAAGCTTTCCACAAACATTTTTTCACATGTGTGTCCCTTTCCTTCCTTTAAGATCTCTTTGGAATATAAGAAGTAAAAAAGTTGAATAAAATAATTGCAAGGAAATTACAGCAAGATATCACAAAAATCATTCATTATGATCAGGTTGGATTTATACTGGGAGATCAGGCATGTTTTAATTTCAGGAAAATGGTAAATACAATTGACCACATCAATATCAAAAACAATAAAAATCATATAATTATATCAATGCATTCAGGAAAGATTTTATTTTTTAAATTAACTTTAAAAATTTTATTTATTTGAAACAAATACAACACAGAGAAAAACACAATAAAAAAAGAAGTAAAAGCCATTATCACATGCCCTGCAGAACATCATGGATGATTCAAAATATGTAATAACAAATTTCTCATTTTGGAAAGCATATACAGTAATAGAATACATTCTATTAGTGATTATCCATTTTTTCATTGTTTTCTTGTCAGTCATTGTTTTGTTCCATGCAGTGCACTTTTTACTTTATTCTGTTTTCCCCTCTCCCCACTTCCCCCAACCAAGCTAATAGTAAAACATGGTATATTTATGTATATGTCTATATGTACACTTACATCCCTCTACATCCATGCATGCCCATATATACACATTTACACATATAGAAACATATATATTACATACATGCATATATATGTATATATATGTATATATATATGTGTGTGTATATATATATATACCAATGTTTATATGCCCGACAGATAAGGTAGATTTCTCTCTTGCTTGAATCTTTTTTAAGTTTGACTTTGGCTGACATCAATGAATACTCACCCTACTTTTTTTTTCTAATAAATTATACTCCTGATCCTTGTTATTGTATTTCTGTATATCTATTACTTCCTATCCCGGCTAAGTCTTTTACTTTAGTTCTACTCCTTATTTTGTCTTGCCCAAACCATGGATCTCTCCCTAATCTTCTTCCCTCCATTCTTTCCCTTCCTCTTAATCCTATCCTTTTCCAGGGTGTGTGTGTGTGTGTGTGTGTGTGTGTGTGTGTATGTGTTTATGTAGGATAGTATAAAATAAGGTGGGATATATAATGGGGAGCAGGATAAAGTATATAGCTTAATGGGAATCGATTAAAGAGGGAGGGAAAAGGTTGGGTGGAAAGATAAGGGAAAGATTCATGAATGGTAGTAGTGAGGAGGTTAAGTAATAGCAAGACAAGGTGACTAGTAGAAGTAAAGTAAAAGAGTTAGCAGGGATATGAAATAAAAGATATACATAAACACATTAATAATGAAAAAGTAGAATTTATTTCTCTGTTATATATCAGCCACATTAATATTCTCATATATATATATAATGTATGTGTATAAGCATATGTGTGTATATATGTCTCTGTGTAGGTGTGAATGTGTCTGTACATGTGGGTATAAGCATATATATATGTTTGGGGATCCTAAAATTCCTTCACTGTATGTCATTATTCTCCTTTAAAACAAAAAAAAGTATTTAATTAAAATTATATTAGCACAAAAATCACAGTAGCACAAGATTAAATCTTTGAAGTAGCATTTGTGTACTTCCCAGGCTATTTGATTTTGCTCTACTCCCTTTCAGGCACTCAGTATCAAGGAATGATTATGTTGTTTATTCATTGGTTAGTTTAAATCTTTTCTTCCTTCATATTTCTAGTTTCATTCATTTTCATAAGCTATCTATCCATGATTCAAATATACTTCCTCATCAGTTTAGCTCTATTTTCTTTCAAAGTCAAGTTCAGGTGCCATCTCATATATATATATATATATATATATATCTTTCTACTACTTATAATCCTCTCTTCTTTGCTCTGTTCTCCTAAGCCAAAATAATTCTGTTTCAATTCTTAGAGTGATAGAGTTCCAATTTACTGTGCCCTGATCAGATATTGTCCAGAATATGTTATGTTCACACAATCTCCCTCATTATCTACTGAACCAAATATTCACAATGAAAAAGTCCTTGAGATGTTTTAAAATGGTTTCTTCATAGGATGTCATTATGTTAAATTCTGGGCAGTTCATTTTCTAGACACTGGAAAATTGAAGTGTTTGTCAGATTTTAGAGACTACAGCACCTAAGTCTCTCCTTTGCTATTATTACATTTTTACTTTGTAGGATATTTATTTATGTACTTATTAGATTCTCATGCCTGATTATATGCTTTTCAAATTAAGGATGTGAATCATAAAAGCTAGAAGAAGTCCTAAATTTAACTGCACTGTCCAACTCCCTCATAGATAAAAGAACTGATTCCTGTCAATCAATCATCATTATCACATATATTTTTATTTTATTTAATACATAAATGTTTTATTTTATTGTTAATCAGTAAGCATTTATTTTCTTCCTCCCTTTATTTCTCCAATTTAAAAAGAACAAAACAAAATCTTTGCAACAAATATGCAATCATACACAAGAAAAATGGGTGAAATGCCTCTCTAAACAGGAATCCAGAATCAAACAATGAAGTGACAGGAAACTTTCAGCTCAGTGAATTTGGTCACTAAAATCTCTCCCCACAAAATATATGGATAACATATGCAAACACATAAATAGCAGAGTCAAAAATAATTGTATGTGTGTGTGTGTGTGTGTGTGTGTGCTGATTATTGTTTTGATAAGTATTCAAAATCTTTCCATTTTTTTAAATATTATTATTGTATAATTTTTTTCTCATGAGTCTGTTCATTTAAATTCCCATAAGTTCATACAAATTTTCCCCAATGCTTATTAAACCACCACTTTCATGTCATTTTTATAACATAATATTATTCAATATATTCCTATATTTTATTTGTACATCTATTCCACAATTGAATGATCACCCCTTAGTTTTCAGTCCTTTGCTACTATAAGAAAGCTTTTATTTTATAAATACATATATGTAATTGTATGTTTGTGTATGTGTGTGTGTTTGTAAACATGCATCATTGTCACAGTTTGGTAACTCTGGGGGTATAGTTTCAAATGTCATAATGACAGAAGCAAATCAGAGTTCTAACACCAGTACACTGACATCTAGGAAATTCCAAAGATCTGAACAGTAAACCTGATTATCCACCTGAAATTCTCTGGCAGAATGACTCATGTGAAACTAAGACAAATAAAATCGCACACATATGAGAGATAAGTACATAAATAGAGACAGAGATAGATAGATACACAAACATGTTGTGGATTAATTTAGGTAATCCACAAATGTTTACTCCAGAAATAGAACTAATACCTAGATAGATAGACACATATATGTATGTGTGCACATATATATTGACACACTGTATTTGGGTACACACAGATATATTGTGGATAAAATTAAGTAATAGACATTTACTCTAGAAAAAGTACTATTACCCAAAAGAAGTTCAAATAAGACTAAGAAGTGGATCCCTGAATCTACCTGCCAAGGCAAATTCAGGAATTATATGAACACAATTACAAAACATTTTCCACACAAATAAATTCAGATCTAATTAACTGGAAAAGTGCTCATGGGTAGGCCAAGCTAATGTAATAATAGCAATACTACCTAAATTAATCTACTTATTCAATGCCATGTCAATCAAACTCCCTAGAAATTATTTTATAGGTCTAGAAAAAATAATAATAAAATTCATCTGGAAGAAGAAAAGGTCAAGAATTTCAAAAGAATTAATGAAAAAAATGCAAATGAAAGTGGTCTAGCTGTAACAGATCTAAAACTATCTGATAAAACACTGGTCATCAAAACCATTTGGTACTGGCTAAGAATTAGAGTAATCAATCAATGGAATAGGTTAGGTATAAAGGACAAAATAGTCAATAATTACAGCAATCTAGTGTTTGACAAATCCAAAGACCTCAGCTATTGAGATAAGAACTCATTATTTAACAAAAATTGCTGGGAAAATTGGAAAGTAGTATGGCAGGAACTAGGCATTGACCCACAACTAACACCCTATATAGCAAGATAAGGTTGAAAGCGTTCATGATCTAGACATAAAGAATGATATTATAAACAAATTAGAAGAACATAGGATAGTTTACTTCTCAGATCTGTGAAGGAGGAAGGAATTTGTGACCAAAGAAGAACTAAAGATCATTATTGATCACAAAATAGATAATTTTGACTATATTAACTTAAAAAGTTCTTGTACAAACAAAAGTAATGCAGACAAGATTAGAAGGGAAGCAATAAACAGGGAAAATAATTTTACATTTAAGGGTTCTGATAATGGCCTCATTTCTAAAATATATAGAGAATTGACTCAAATTTATAAGAATTAAAGCAATTCTCCAATTGATGAATGGTTAAAGGATATGAACAATTTTCAGATGAAGAAATTGAAATCATTTCTAGTCATTTGAAAAGGTACTCTGAATCACTATTGATCAGAGAAATGCAAATTAAGACAACTTTGAGGTGCCACTACACACCTCTCAGATTTACTAACCTGACAGGAAAAGATAATGATGAATGTTGGAGGGGATGTGGGAAAACTGGGACATTGATGCATTTTTGGTGGAGTTGTGAACTGATCCAACCATTCTGGAGAACAATTTGGAACTATACCCAAAGCTCTATTGAGCTGTGTATACCTTTTGATCCAACAATGTTTCTACTGGGCTTAATCTCAAAGAGAGATTACAGGAGGAAAAGGGACCCACATGTGCATAATGTTTGTGGCAGCCCTTTTTGTAGTGGCAAAAAATTGGAAACTGAGTGAATGTCCATCATTTGGAGAATGGCTAAATGAGTTATGGCATATAAATGTCATGAAATATTATTGTTCTATAAGAAATGATTAGCAGGATGATTTCAGAGAGGCCTGGAGAGACTTACATGAAGTAATTCTAAGTGAAATGAGCAGAACCAGGAGATCATTGTTCATGGCAACAACAAGATTATCTGAGGGGCAGCTAGGTGGCACAGTGGATAGAGCACCAGCCCTGAAGTCAGGAAGACCTGAGTTCAAATCTGGCCTCAGACACTTAACACATCCTAGCTGTGTGACCTTGGGCAAGTCACTTAACCCCAACTGCCTCAGGGGAAAAAAAAAGATTATCTGATGATCAATTCTAATAGATGTGACCCTTTTCAACAATGAGATGATGGAGACCAGTTCCAGTGATTTTGTGATTGCTTGCAAGCCATCTACACACAGAGAGAGGACTGTGGGGACTAAGTGTGCATCGTATCATAGCATTTCCCCCCTTTTTGTTGCTGTTTGCTTACATTTTTTTTGTTTCTCATTTTTTTTCCTTTTTGATCTGATTTTTCTCATGCAGCATGATAATGGTATAAATATGTATACCTATATTGGATTTTACATATGTATGTATACATATAAATTTGCCATGTTTAATATATATTAGATTACTTGTCATCTAGGGGACAGGGTGGGGGGAGGGAAGAAAATGTGGAACACAAGGTTTTGCAATGGTCAATGTTGAAAAATTTTCCCTGCATCCTTTTTGAAAATAAAAAGCTTCAATTTAAAAATATATATATACATATTTTAAAAAAGAAGTGGATCATTATTTCTTAGCTTACAATTTAATTGAGGAGACATCATAAATATGAGGTATTTTTTGCCAGTTGTACGTGGGTCCCAAATGCCAGTTAAGCATATAGAAGTAGGTTATGGGTAAATAAGGATATGAAAATATTAAATCAGTAAGAAAGATAATATATTTTAAAAATTCCTTTTATTGCGTACAGACACTGAGAAAAAATATTTGTTGACAAATGTAATTTCTCCAGGTTCCAAACCAAAGAGGGTGCAAAGGTTAATTACAATTCCCTGTAGGAATAAAATGATCAGAACAGAAGAGCTACATTCCCTTCTTAATTTCAAATTGACACTTGATAGTATGTATAAAAAGTAGGCCTTAGTGCATTTGACATCTCTCTTTCTTGTCTCATGATTAAAGTCTAAGTGCACTTTCAGTTATTAAAGGCAGAGAGGGAAACTTTTTTTTTTTTTTTAAATCAGAAGACTGAGCTAAAAAAATGATGGTGAAGACACATTAATAGTTAAATAACATGTAGACCAATTATATTAGATATCTCAGAGGAGTACCTTATTATTTCTTCATTCAGTCAACATTAAGGGGTAGCCACTGTGTGCTTAGAAGTTTGCTAGAAGCTGAGAGACACAAAAATAAAAGATATAGTTATTGCCTTTATGGAGTTTAAGATTATCAAATGAGCTAAACCAAAGAGTCACTAGTTCAAAACAAGAGATTATTGAGAATTGGAGTAGATGGGACTTCATGAGGGACAGGGTTTTTAAGGTAATGTAGAATTTGAATAGAGCAGTGAGGTACTCAGTGAATAGAATGCAGCAACACCTAAACTCAGAAAGATCTGAGTTAAAATTAGGCCTCAGATATTGAATAGCTTTGTAATGCTGGGCAAGCAATTTGACTCTGTTTGCTTCAGTTTTCTCAACAGTAAGATTATCTAGTGAAGGAAATGGCAAATCACTCCATTGACTTTGCCAAGAAACCCCCAAATAGAGTCAGGAAAAGTCATATTCTACTAAAATAAAAAAAATTTAAAAAAAATTGAATAGGTAGAGGGAATGTGAGAATGAGAGTGTAAGCTCACTGGGGAGGACCAGGAATTGTTTTTGCTTTTTTTTAATGTCTCCAGTACTTAGTTCAGCATTTGGATTACGTAATACTTCTTGACTGTTTCATTGTTTCTATTTCCAAATGCTTGCTGAATGATTAATTGATGGAATAATCAAGATTTATTAAATAATAATACTAAAAGCTAACATTTATAAGGCACTTAATATCTTGCAAAAAGTTTTTCATATATTATCTCATTCATTCTTCAAATATTCCTGTGAAGTAGATACTGTTATTATGCCCAATGTACAAATGAGGACACTGAGAGGAGTTAAGTAACTTACTCAGAGTTACACAGCTAGCAAGTGCCTGAGGCAGAATTTGAACTGAAGTGTAGCAATTCTTACTTTGAAATAAACGTGACAAATTTTCAATAGCCATTCTCTTTGCCAAAAGATAAGTTTATTTTGGGGAAAAGGTTACAGACAAAATAAGAGGAAAAATAGGCAGAAGGAATGACAAATATGAAATAGAGTTGGGAGAAAAATAGGGTTATCCTAACCAAGGAAAGGAATTTTTAAAAATCCATTAAAGAAATATGCCTTGAGGCCTGAGTATTTTGACTGGCAGTTTAGATCCACAGAGAAGTTTAGCAGACTAACTAGATTCAGCTATAGTAAGTAAAAAGACATAAGTAAAGGGATAACATCATGAGTGGGAGAGAGGGTACCTCATAATGGGCTTACTCGAGAAAAGGACTTAATAAAAATCTTTATAATGAGAAGATCTTTCGTAGGGAAAATACAGCCTTAGGGATTTCTTAAGGAAACAAGGGAAGTAAAGGCAAGAACTCCGAAGGAGCTATCAAAGAACCAAATGAAATGTACCTGGCAGAAAAGTCCCAGACCTCTCTAAAGATATGCTAATCAATATCTCAAAGTGTGTTTAAAGATGCACAGAGGTTGGGGGATAGACAATGGACATTGATAAAGAATTCCATCCTCATAATTATTCTGTACAAACAGTATAGTCTGTCACTTGGTTATTCCTGATAAGCTTCTTCCTAACAGGGGCAAAAAGTAAGTTCACATCAATATTTATTATTGGTTCAGTTCAATTCAACAGGCATTTGTCATGTTTTTTATTTTTTTTTTTGGTTTTGTGTGTGTGTGTGTGTGTGTGTGTGTCCTGCACTGTGCATGATTCTGGAAATGTAATCCAGTTCTTATCTTGTTAAAGAGCAAAACAAAATAAAACACAACAGTCACTTGTCCATAGTCTGCTACCTATAAAAGGTCACAAATAAGATTTGAATGTAGGCCTCTCTTGATACTTAAGTCCACCTCCTTTTCACAATACTGGTATGACATGTTTTCATATGAATTTAGACAAATATGCATTGGAAACTGTGGGAAATGTTTCTAGGGGAAATAGCATTATCCCACTGTTAATTTGGCAGGTATTTCCTGGCCAAGGGGCTAAATAAGAAAACCCCTAATTGCCTTAACTACTTTCATTTACCTTTTATCATTTATTACCTAGGGAAAAGGTCTTTAAATAAATTAATTTTTTTTAAATTGTGACCTAAAAAGTAGGCTCCACAAGAAGATGTCTTTTCATTTGTCCAAAAAGTCAAAAGATACCTGCTGAATCAAGACACTCAGGATTGTCTCCTGTCTTCAAAAGAGCTCTCTTTGATTGCTTAAAAACTGCCAGGACAGTTCAAGATGTGAGCATTTTTGATTTTTTGATTTTTTTGTTTGTTTTTTACTGCAAAGCCAGTTTAATTTTAGATGTAAAAAGAGGTGAATGGATCTTATTATAAAATTCTTCCTTGCATTTCTAACTCATGTGTAACAATGGAAGTTACAGTGACCTGTATGTAGATCTTTTTGGATAGAAAAACTAATCATATTTAACAAACTGAATCATAGCTCAGAGTTATACTTGAATAAACTCCTTTCTCTCACTGTCTTGTACTAGTCACCTTGGCTGAAATCTCACATTCTTAATCCATTCTCCATGCAGTCACCAAAATGTGTAACCTATGGTATCGGTCTGACCATGACACTAGTAAACTTCAGTAGGTTTCTATTATCTTTAGAATCAACTATAAACTAAATAGTAGCAGTTTCCTCATTTATAAAATAAACACATTGAATTAGATGATCTTTAGTATCCTTTCCAGTTTCAAGCCTATGTATGATTCAATGTCTAGAGAGTATTAAGACTTAAAGCTAAATATGATCTAATGCAATCCTTAATTTTACAAATGAGGAAACTAAGACCTTGAGTTGAAAGTTTGGCCTAAGGCATGGATTGTCTGAAAAAAAGGTTCACTTAGACTAATCTTTTCAAGGAATAGCATATTGGCATTATAATTTCAGGGAAACAGAAGTCAACTAAGCAACTGCTTTCATTTTTCAGACCAGAAAATTGAGGCCTAGAGAAAGTACATAACTTAATAGAGGTTACGTAGGGATAAGTAGCTGATCCAAGATTCAAATCCAGAGCCTACACAAAACAAACCTCTAACAAGACCTTTTTTCATGTCATCATACTACTTCAATGTGAACTCAAGTGCCTGACTCTATTTACTGTGGTTTCAGATGCCTGTACCCTAACTGCTTTTCCTTTAGCAAGACATCATAGAAACAACAATGGGCTAGAGTCAGAACTATGACTATCTCACATATTTTCTATGATATAATATTATTCAAATACAAAGTAATCTCAGTTAACATTCAAATATAAATTACTTCCAATTAAATGCTATTTTGATTCAACTAAATCTACTAGCTTATTTGAGTATTTTCCTTATGTTCTCATAATCTCCTAGGCTATAAAGAACAATTCTGTAAGAGAAGAATCAATTACATATGAAATTAAATTTGGAGATACTGCAAATTTCACAGAAAGTTGAGAATTAATACCAATGAACCTAGGTTTTTTTTAAAAAATAGAGAAAATAAAATTCAATTGCTTATAAGGAAAAAGAAAAGTAGCTTGATAGAACTGAATAAAGGAAGTATAGCATAAGGTATAAATTGCCCTATAAACCAGAATTGTAGTCAATTTTCTGCCACATATACTCTCTTCCTGTTTATACTTATTTGTAAAATGGGAACAAACTACTTAATAAATGTGAAATCAATTTGAATATAATCACAGAAAGACAGTCAGCAGCTGGCAGAGGTACCAACAAAAAATAACAATAGAGAACAGACAATAAAAAAATCTCAAATCCAACCAACAGAGCCTGTCTAAAAATTATTAAAAATTCAATTTGTAGAATGGGGAGAAGAAATTATAGTCATATAATTAATGTAATGAAAGATATCAAATATATAACATATATGCCATACACATATATTACATAATCTATATGAATGTGCATATGTATCACATAAAGTAGAATCACTCCCTTCCATTATCCTATTTTAATGTGACATAGTTTATTGTCATGGTCATATTCCTCTGGATGCTTTCCATTTTATATCTTTACTAAAATATGGCTTCCAGTTTTGAAAACTATTGTCCAAGCATAGGTATCCCTACAAAAGAGTACCAAGTATGTCCAGAGACAACATAAAAAAGTTGATTTTCCTCTACCAAAAAAAAAAAAAGTAGATTTGCATTTTAATTATATGATTAGTTCTTTTATTTTAAATACATATATATATATATAATTGTATCATGAAATAAATTCTGAATGGTATAATACAGATATTGTAGAAATGAATAGAATTCTTCCATTTACTCTCATATTCAATCCCTGCTACTTCTTCCTCACATTACTATCAATCCTCTCATTGCCTTCTAGCTATTATTATAGGAAAATTAGCCTCTACCAGATATGAACAGAATATTTCCTACAGTGTTTGTAACCTTTGCTTCATGTGTTCTATAGAAATAGCATAATAAATCCATAGCTTGACCTTTTAATTCAATATACACATTTATTATTTAAAAGTGTGGATCATTTCATTTTTTGGGATGGAAAAAAGTAGACCAAATGAAATATAATAAATTGGTTAAATAAAATACACATCATTTAATTAGGAACTTACATCCTAGCATAACAAATATGGAAGTATGTTTGGAAGGATTGTACATGTGCAACCCATATCAGATTGTTTGCTGTCATGGGGAGGAGCAAGGGAGGAGAAATAGAGGGGAAAGTTATTTGGAACAGAGGGTCTTGCAGAAATGAATGTTGAAAACTATCTTTCCCTTCATTTGAAGAGAAATAATGTTATTGAGGATAAGAAAAACAAAACAAAACAAAACAAAACAAAACAAAACAAAACCTACACACTATCAATTCAAGCCAATTGATAAATGGTCAAAAGATATGGACAGATAATTTTCAAATGAAAAAATTAAAACCATATCTAGTCATATGAAAAGAGATTCTAAATCACTAGTGGTCATAGAAATGCAAATTAAGAAAACTCTGAGGTACTACTATACACCTCTCAGATTGACTAAGAAGACAAGAAAAGATAATGACAAATGTTGGAGGGGATGTGGGAAAACTGAGACATGAATACATTGTTGGTAGAATTGTGAAATGATTCACTTATTCTGTAGAACAATTTGGAACTATGCCCAAAGGACTATCAAACTGTTCATATCTTTTGATCCAGCAGTTTTTCTACTGGGCTTTTATCCCAAAGACATAATTTTTGAATGTGCAAAAATATTTGTGCCAGTACTTTTTGTAGTGGTTTGAAACTAGAAACTGAATGGATGCTCATCAATTGGAGAATGGCTGAACAAATTATGGTATATGAATGTTATGGAATATTATTGTTCTATAAGAAATGACCAGCAGGATGATTTTAGAGAGGCCTGGAGAGACTTGCATGAACTGATGCTGAGTGAAATGAGCAGAACCAGGAGATCATTATACATGGCAACAACAATATTATATGATGATCAATTCTGATGGGCATGGCTATCTTCAATAATGAAACGTTTCAAACCAGTTCTAACTGTTCAGTGAAGAAAGGCATATACATCCAGAGAGAGGGATATGAAATGTGGACCACAACATAACATTTTTATTCTCTCTAATTGATATTTGCTTGCATTGTGTTTCCTTTCTCTGATTTTTTTCTTGTAATTATGATTTTTCTTGCACAATAATGATAAGGTGTAAATATGTATACATATATTCAATTTGTCAAGTATTTTAACATAATTAACATGTAGTGGATTTCCTGCCATCTAGGGGAGGGGTGGGGACTATGGGGGAAAATTTGTTACAGAAAGCTTTGTAAGGGTCAATGTTGAAGAATTACCCATACATATGTTTTGCAAATAAAAAGCTTTAATTTAAAAAAAAAAAGAATTTTGCTTCTGTTCTCCCCATCACCAAATATGTCCTCCTGTCTGTCACCCTTCTCTATGCCCTTTTTTCTATCACTCTTCCCAATTCTCATAACTCATTGCCCTCCTACTTTCCTACAACTCAAGATAAATCTCTATACCCATTTTGAGTGTGTATGTTATTTCCTCATTGAGCCAATTCTGATGAAAGTAAGGTTCATTCACTCCTCTACCCCTCCTCTGCTTCTCCATTGTAAATGCATTCTTCTTGCTTCTTTAATGGCAGATAAGTTTTTTTTTAATTTTATTTTATTTGCAAAACATATGTATGGGTAATTCTTCAACATTAACCCTTACATAGTTTTCTGTTACAAATTTTTCCCCCCAACTCCCCACCCCTCCCCTAGATGGCAGGATATCCACTACATGTTAATTATGTTAAAATACTTGACAAATCAAATATATGTATACATATTTACAAACTTATCATTGTTGTTCAAGAAAAATCATATCTACACTAAAGACATATCAGATAAAGGAAAAGCAATGTAAGCAAAAATCAGTCAAGAGTATGAGAATGTTATGTTGTGGTCCACATTTCACATCCCTCTCTCTGGACATATATGGCTTTCTTCAGTGAACAATTGGAAGTAGTTTGAAACATTTCATTGTTGAAGAGAGCCATGTCCATCAGAATTGATCATCATATAGTATTGTTGTTGCCGTGTATAATGATCTCCTGGTACTGCTCATTTCACTCAGCATCAGTTCATGCAAGTCTCTCCAGGAATGGCAGATAATTTAAACCATTCCACCTCTTCCTTTTCATTTAGCTCAGTATATTCCTTTTTCATGCCAAAATTTTATTATTTTTAGATATTATTTCTTCAAATTCAACTCACATCTGTGTCTTCTATATTATACTCCTTCTAACTGCCATAATAATGAGAAAATTCTTGTGAATTACAGGATTATGCTTCCATGTAGGAATGTTAACAGATAAACCTTGCTAAGTTACTTATGAGTTTTCTTTCTTGATTACCCCCTTATGCTTCTCTGAGTCCTGTGTTTAAAAATTAAAATATTATATTCAACTCTGTATTTAAAATCACAAATGCTTAATATTTTTCTTTTTCATCAAATATCCTTTTCCCTTGAAGTATTATACTCAATTTTGATTCTTAGTTTTAATCCTAGATCCCATGTTCTCTGCAATATCATATTCAAGCCTTCCAAACTTTTAATATAGAACTAGTAAATCTTGTACTAGACTGTAGCTCCATTGTTGAATTATTTTTTTCTGGATCCTTGAAATAGGTTCTTCTTGACCTTGAAATTCCAGAATTTGGCTATAATATTCCTGGTAGTTTTTATTTTGGGATTTCTTTCAGGAGGTGATTGGTGGATTCTTCCAATTTCTATTCTAGTTCTAGAATATCTGCACAGTTTTTTTGATAATTTTTTTAAAAGGTGATGTCTAGGCTGTTTTTCAATCATGCCTTTCAAGTAGATCAATAATTTTTAAAACATCTCTCCTGAATCTATTTTTCAGTTTAGTTGTTTCTCTAATGAGATATTTCACATTGTCTTCTATTTTTTCACTCTTGTTTTCATTTAATTGCTTCTTGATTTCTCATAAAGTCATTAATTTCCATTTGCTAAATTCTAACTTTTAAACAATTATTTTCCTTAGTGAATTTTTATATCTCCTTTCCCATTTGATCAATTTTGCTTTTAAGGAGTTATTCTCCTCATTAACTTTTTGTATTTCTTTTTGCACTACATTATTTTCTCTTCTCAATTTTTCTTCTACCTTTCTTAGTTTGTTTTCAAAATTCCTTTTGAGCTCTTCCATGGCCTGAAACCAATTATTATTTTTCTTGGAAGCTTTCCATGTAGTAATTTTGACTTTGTTGTCTTCTGTGTGGGTATTTGAATATTCTTTGTTACCATAATAACTTTCAGTTGTTGGAATCTTTTTTTTTCCTATCGTTTGCTCATTTTCCCAGTCTATTATTTGATTTTTAACTTTTTTATTTTTTAGAGTAGGGCTCTTTTTCCAGGATGGAGTTGTAATGTTTCAAACTTCACTAGTTTTGTTCAGCTTTTTTCAGAGATCCTTAGTGGAATCTGATCATAAATACTCTTTTTTGCCTTGGAATTGTGAGAAGGTCCCCATTCCATTGTGGCTGTAAGTTCTAGTGTGCAAAAGCAACAGAGTCTTCCTCAGTATTAGTAAAAAGATCTCCTGGAGCTTAGACTTTCAAAAGCTGTCAACACTGCTGCCACCACTGCTATCACCACCTGCTCTTGGTTTTCTAGTTTGTTAGACCTTCTCACCCTAATGAGATAAACCTTTCCTGTTAATCTTCTAAGTCTTCTTCGGCATCTCTGCACTTAGAAGTCTGGAAATGTCACTTATTCAGAAGCCCTAAAGTACACTTCTATTTTGCTAGTGACCAGGCCTGGCTGGGGCTGCACTGGACTAATATCACAATGCAACAGATCTTTCCTGATGACCCTCCAAGATATCCTTGTCTGGAAAATTATTCCACTCCATTGTTTTGTGTGTGTTCTAACGCTCTAAAATTTGTTTTAAATCATTATTTAAAGGAATTTGAAGGGCCTTTGGGGACAGCTGGGGAAATCACTGACTTTTCTTTGTCATCTTGGTCCTATCTCTAGAAATGTCTGTCACTCTGTTTCTTAGCCAGTATCAAATGATTTTGAGGCCTTCCACTTTAGAATACAGTTTTAGGAATGGTATTGTTAGGCCATAGTCTTTTGCATTTTTATTTTCACTAATTCCCTTGATATTATTGACTTTTCATTCTCCCACATAAATTTTGTTATTTTTACTAGTTCCATAAAATATTTTTTGGCAGTTTCACCAGAAGGACACTGAAGAAGTAGATTAATTTAGGTAGAATTTAAAATTTTATTATATTAACCTGGCCTACCCATTAGCAATTGATATTTTTCCAATTGTCTAGATCTGACTTGCTTTCTAATTGTGTTCATATAATTCCTAGGTTTGTTTGGCCATTAAACTCCAAATATTTTATATTGTCTACACTTATTTTAAATGGAATTTTTCTTTCTATTTCTTACTGCTGGACTTTGTTGTAATATATAGAAATGCTGATGACTTATTTGAGTTTATTTTACATCCTGCATCTCTCATAAAATATTAATTCTTTCAAATAGTTTTCAGTTGATATTCTAGGATTCTCTAAGTATACTATCATTGATATTTTGTTTCCTTATTACCTACTCTAATTACTTCAATTTCTTTTTCTTCTCTTATTGTTAAAGCTAGCATTTTTACTACAAAAATAAATAATACAATATTAATATATATAATCATAAATAACATATATACACATATAATACATTATTTAATAATAACATTAAATAATAGAGGTAATAACAGCCATCTTGTTTCACCACTAATCTTATTGGGAATACTTCTTGCTTATGCCCATTACATACAGTACTTACTAATGATTTCAGATAGATGCTACTTAGGAAAAAATGAGCAAGAAAACAAAATTCAAGCAAACAACAAAAAATAATGAAAATACTATGTTGAGCTCCACAATTCTCTCTCTGGGTGCAGATGGTCCTCTTCATCACAAGACCTTTGGAACTGACCTGAATCATCTCATTGTTTAAAGAGAGTCACATCCATCAGAACTGATACTGGTATAATCTTGCAGTTGCCATAAACAATCATTTTCTGGTTCCCCTCATTTCACTTAGAATCAGTTTATTTAAGTCTCTCCAGGCCTTTCTAAAATCATCCTGTTGATCATTTCTTATAGAACAATAATATTCCATAACATTCATATACCATAATTTATTCAGCCATTCTCCAGTTAATGGGCATCCACTCAGTTTCCAGTTCCAAACCACTAAAAAAGGACTGCCACAAATATTTTTGCACATTCAAAAATTATGTCTTTGGGATAAAAGCACAGTAGAAACACTGCTGGATCAAAAGATATGAACAGTTTGATAGTCCTTTGGGCATAGTTCCAAATTGTTCTACAGAATAAGTGAATCATTTCACAATTCTACCAACAATGTATTCATGTCTCAGTTTTCCCACATCCCCTCCAACATTTGTCATTATCTTTTCTTGTCTTCTTAGCCAATCTGAGAGGTGTGTAGTGGTCCCTCAGGGTTTTCTTAATTTGCATTTCTATGATCACTAGTGATTTAGAGTCTCTTTTCATATGACTAGATATGGTTTTAATTTTTTCATTTGAAAATTACCTGTTCATATCTTTTGACCATTTATCAATTGTCTTTAATTCTTATACATTTGAGCAAATTCTCTATATTTTTAGAAATGAAGCCTTTATCAGCACCCTTGAATGTAAAAAAAATTCCCAGTTTATTGCTTCTGTTCTAAATTTTTCTGCATTGTTTTCCTTTGTACAAGCACTTTTTAACTTAATATAATCAAAATTATCCATTTTATATTCAATAATGAACTTAAGTTCTTCTTTGGCAACAAATTTCTTCCTTTTCCACGTATCTGAGTGGTAAACTATCTTTGTTCTTCTAATTTGCTTATAATATCTCTATGTTTAAATCATAAACCCATTTCTACCTTATCTTGGCATAGAGTGTTAGGTGTGGGTCAATGATTAGTTTCTGCCATATTAATTTCCAATTTTCCCAACAGTTTTTGCCAAATAGTGAGTACTCATCCCAAAAGCTGGAATCTTTGATTTTGTCAAATACTAGATTACTATAGTTATTGACTATTTTGTTATGTGAATCTAATCTATTCTAGTGATCATCAACTATATTTCTTAGTATCAAATGATTTTGATGACTGCTGCTTTGTAATAAATATAGTTTTATTTGATGGCACAGCTAGGCCATCTTCATTTGCATTTTTTCAATAATCGCCTTGAAATTCTTGAACTTTTGTTCTTCCAGATGAACTTTGTTATTGTTTTTTCTAGATCTATAAAATAATTTCTTGGGATTTTCATTGGCATGGAAGTAAATAACTAGATTAAGTTAGGTAGTGTTCTCTTTTTATTACATTAGCTAGGCCTACTCATGAACACCTCATATTTTTCCAATTAATTAGATATTACTTTATATGTGTGGAAAGTGTTTTGTAGTTGTGTTCATGTAGTTTCTGACTTTACCTTGGCAGGTAGACTCCCAAATACTTTATATTATTGACAGTTATTTTAAATGGAATTTCTTTTTGTATCTCTTACTGTTTGACTTTATTGGTAAAATATAAAAATGCTAATGATTTATTTGGATTTATTTTGTATCCTGCAACTTTGCTAAAGTTGTGAATTGTTTCTAGTAGTTTTTTATTTTATTTTTTAGGGTTCTCTAAGTATACCATCATATCACCTGGAAAGGGTGATAATTTGGTTTCTTCATTACCTACTCTAGTTCATTTAATTTCTTTTTCTTCTCTTATTGCCAAAGCTAACATTTCTAATATAATATTCAATACTAATGGTGATGGTCTGCAACCTTGTTTCACTCTGATCTTATTGTAATGGTTCTAGTTTATCTCCATTACATATGATGTTTGCTGATGTTTTTAAACAGATGCTACTGATCATTTTAAGGAAAAATCCATTTATTCCCATACTCTCTAGCTTTTTTAATAGTAATGGATGTTGGATTTTATGAAATGATTTTTTTCTATATCTTTTGATATAATCATATGATTTTTGTTAGTTTGGTTCTTGATAAAGTCAATTATGCTAATAGTTTTCCTAATATTGAACCAGTCCTGCATTCCTGGTATAAATTCTAATTGGTCATTGTGTATTATCCAGAGGATGAGTTTCTGTAATCTCTTTGCTAATTTTTTTTTTCTGAGGCAATTGGGGTTAAGTGACTTGCCCAGGGTCACACAGCTGTTATGTGTCTGAGATCAGATTTGAACTCAGGTCTTCCTGACTTCAGGGCTGGTGCTCTATCCACTGTGCCACCTAGCTGCCCCTATCTTTGCTAATATTTTACTTAAGATTTTTGCATCAATATTTATTAGGGAAATTGGTTTATAATTTTCTTTCTCTGTTTTTAGCCTAGATGGTTTAGGTATCAGTACTATATCTATGCCATAAAAAGAATTTGGTAGGACTTCTTCTTTCCTTATTCTTTCAAAAAGTTTGCATAGTATTGGAAGTAATTGGTCTTTAAATGTTTGGTAGAATTCACATGTAAATCCATCTGGTCTTGGAGATTTTTTTTCTTAGGGAGTTGATTAACAGCTTGTTCAATTTCTTTTTTTAACATGAAACTATGTAATTTATTTCATCTCCTGTTAATCTGGGAAATCTTTATTTTTGTAGATATTCCTCCATTTTACTTAGATTATTATATTAATTGGCATATAATTGGGTAAAAAACTCCTAATTATTTTTCTAGTTTCCTCTTCATTGATGGAAACTTGTCCTTTATTATTTTTGAGACTAACAATTTGATTTTCTTCTTTCCTTTTACTAATTAAATTAACTAAACATTTAAACATTTTGCTGATTTTTTTCATAAAATCAACTTTTGCATTTGTTTATTAATTCAATAGTTTTTTTACTTTTAATTTTATTACCCTCCCCTTTTATTTTCAGAATTTCAAATTTGATATTTAATTGGGTTTTTTAATTTATTTTTTCTACCTTTGATAATCGCAAGTCAAGTTCATTGATCTTTTCTTTCCATTTTATGCAAGTAACCATTTAGAGATATAAAAGTTCCCTAAGAACAGCTTTGGCTGCATCCCACAAATTTTTGTTTGTTGTTTCATTATTGTCATTCTCTTGGATGAAGTTATTGATTGCATCTAAGATTTGTTATTTTACCGATTCATTCTTTAGGACTAGATTATTTAATTTTCAATTAATTTTTTGCCTATTTTCCCCTGGCCTTTTATTGCATCATGATCTGAAAAAATTCATTTACCTTTTCTATCTTTCTGCATTTGATTTTGAGGTTTTTATACTCTAACACATGGTCAGTTTTTATATAAGTTCCATGAACCACTGAGAAAAAAGTAAACTTCTTTCTGTCTCCATTCAATTTTCCCCAAATATCTATCATACTTAATTGTTCTAATATTTTCTTTACCTCTTTAACTTCTTTCTTATTTATTTTATGGTCCAATTTATTTAGTTTTGAGAGAGTAAACTTAAGATCCCCCACTAGTATAGTTTTGCTGTCTATTTCTTACCTTCTTCTCTAGGAATTTTGTTGCTATATCATTTGGTGTATATATGTTTAGTATTGTTATTACTTCATTATCGATGGTGTCCTTTAGGCAGATATAGTTTTCTTCCTTATCTCTTTTAATTTGATCTATTTTTGCTTTTACTTTATCTGAGATCAGCATTGCTACCTCTGCTTTTTTTTTTTTTACTTCAGTTGAAGCAAAATAGCTAGTGCTCCAACCTTTACTTTTACTCTGTATGTATCACTCTGCTTTGAGTCTAGTAATTCCTTGATTGTTTCTCCAAGATTTATTTTTCCAGAAGAATTGTTTTTCCGACAAGATCTTTTACATTTTCTTCTACTTTTGCATTTTTAAAATTTTATTTGACTGATTCTTGAAGTCTCATTGTGTTTGTTATTCACTTCCATTTATTGAATTCTAATTTTTAGTGATTTATTTAATTGGATTTGGCTAATTGAACTTTTAAATGAGTTGTTTTGTTCATTGGATTTTTTTTTTCCATTTCACAAATTTTGTTATTCAGGGTGTTGCTTTCTTTTTTTCCATTTCATTGAAATTATTTTATAAGGATTTATATGATTTTCCCATTTCACAAAATCTTTTTTTAAGGCATTTTCTTCAGATAATTTCTGTTTTTCCTTTTTAAATCCCTATTGCAAAGTTCTCATTTTCTTTCCCCATTTTTCTTCTCTCTTTTAAGATCTTTTTTTAATTATTCAAAGAGAGCCTTGTAATAGGGGGACTAACTCATATCACCCTTGAGGGCTTCATATTGAGATGATTTGCCTTTAGGATCCTCAGAGTTTGAGGTCTGTTCTTCTCTTTCTCCATAAAAGATATCTATCATCAGAGTTCTTTTTTGCTCATTTTTTTTAAAAGGTTAAGATCTGCTTTTAAGGCAAAGGGGAGATTGTCTCAAGATTCCTCTCAAGTGAAAGTGACAGCAGTTTTAGGCTAGGCTAGTGCTGACTGACTTCAGATATTGGATGGGCCTGGCCAAGTCCCATGTTATTCTGGGGTTCAGAGGCTCACTATTTGCCTTTTGTATTTGCATTGGATTTCTCATAGCTACTCTGCTGATTACCAGGATGCTGCTGTATTTCGCTGATAGCCTCCAAGCAGATTTCCTGTTGAACCAAAGTGCCCTGATTCCCTGTGCTTGGTAGCCTCCCACCATGCCTGATTTAAACATATCTTTTCTGAAGTTCTTTGAAAATGTCTTCTGCTGGAAATTTGTTACACTGCAAATAGTTGTGGGTTCTGTCACCTTAAAACCAGTTGATCTGAGGAATGCCAGGAAAAGCTCAAATAAAAACCTGTGTATTCTCTGCCATCTTGTCTCTGCTTCCCACTCACTCACCCATTCTTAAGGATTAGATTATTTAGTTTTCAATTAATTTTTGTTCTATTTTTCCCTGGATATTTATTACATGTGGTTTTTATTGCATCATGATCTTTCAAAAAGGATGTATTTAATATTTCTACCTTGTTGCATTTGATGGTGAGATTTTTATGCCCTAAAATAGATAAATTTTTTAAAGTGCCATGTTCTGCTGAGAAATTATATTCCTTTCTATCCCCATTCAGTTTTCTCTGAGGTTCTATTATATCTAACTTTTCTAAAATTCTATACACTTCTTTAATTTATTTTTTTTTAATTTTGTGATTAGATTTATGTACTTCTGAGATAGGGAGGTTGTTTCCCTACTTTTATAGTTTTGCTGTTTATTTATTCCTGTAAATCAATTAACGTCTCTTCTAGGAGTATTTTCTTCATCTAGAATGCTATACTACTTGGTGCATATATGCTTAGTATCGATATTACTTCGTTATCTCTAACACCCTTTAGCAAGATGTAGTTTCCTTCTTTATTCCATTTAATCAGATTTCTATTTGATTTTGCTTTGTCTGAGAAAAAGATTGCTACCCCTTGCTATTTTTTTAACCTCACATGAACCATAATAGATTTCTTTTCAGCCTTTTATCTTTTTTCCACATGTATCTCTCTGCTTCAAGTGTGTTTTTAATAAACATCATATTGCAGGATTCTGGCCTTGAATCCACTCTGCTACCTACTTTCATTTTATGGGAGATTTAATCCCATTCATATTTGAGATATGATTACTGTGTATTTCTCTCTATTCTATTTTCCTCATTTATGCTTTTTTCTCTCCTTTCATACTTTTCTCCTTACCACTGTTTGCTTCTGACCCTTACATCCCTCAATCTGCCTTTTTTTTTTTTTTTTTTTTTTTTTTGCTTTTTGCTGAGGCAATTGGGGTTAAGTGACTTGCTCAAGGTCACACAGCTAAGTTGTGTTAAGTGTCTGAGGTCAGATTTGAACTCAGGTCTTCCTGACTTTAGGGCTGGTGCTCTATCCACTGTGCCACCTAGCTGCACCTGCCCTTTCTTTTCCATCAGCCCCCATTTTTCTTTCCAACTTCCTTTTCTACTTTGCACTTCTTTCTGTCATCCTACCCTTTTCTATTTTTTTTTTTACTGAAACCAGGCAACATCATGCTTTCTTTCACCCATTTTGGTTCTGCCCCCTACTATTAAGTTTTCAAAGTTCTTTATTAACTTTGAGGGACAAATCTTCTCAAAATTAAAACAAAATGAATAAACAAATGGACTGTATTTAGGATGTATGCCAACTCTCTAATTTAATAGATAATAAAATTGAAATAAAAAGATATAACTTCCCAAATCATGCAAAAATAGTAAGAAAAATGAAAGTAGACTCTGGTTCCTAACTTTAATTTGTATACTTTCTTTTTTCCTTTCTATTATTCCCTGTAGCACACATTAGCCAAAGATTGGCAAACTGATCAATAAGTCACATTGGTAAGCCTCTTGCTTTCATGATTTGCAAGCCAAGAACAGTATTTACATTACCCTGAACCTCACAGTTTTATATTCCTTTGAGCATAGTTCCAAATTGTTCTTCAGAATTATTGGATTACTTCATAACTCCACCAACAATGTATTAGTGTCCTAGTTTTCCCATTCCCTCCAACTTTTATCATTATCTTTTCCTATGATCTTGGCCAATCTGAAAGGAGTGAAGTGGTATCTCAAAGTTGTCTTAGTTTACATTTCTCTAATCAATAATGATTTAGAATGCCTTTTTATATGAATAAATATGGTTTTAATTTCTTCATCTGAAAATTGTCTATTCTTATCCTTTGTCCATTTATCAAGTAGGAGAATGGCTTTTATTCTTATAAATATGAGTCATTTTTCTATATATTTTAGAAATGGGGCCTCTATCAGGAACACTGGATGTAAAAACTTTTTTTTTTCCAGCTTTCTGCTTTCATTCTTGTTTTTGACTGCTTTGATTTTGTTTGTACCAAAATTTTTTGATTTGATATAATCAAAATTATCCATTTTGCATTTTATAATAGTCTCTGGTTGTTCTTTGGCTGTAGATTCCTCTGTTCTCCAAAGATCTGACACATAATCTATCCCCTATTCTCCTAAAAGGCTTATAGTATCACCCCCTTATGTCAAAACCATGAACTCATTTAGACCTTATCTTAGCATATGGTGTTAAGTATTGGTCAATGCCTAGTTTCTGAAATATTATTTTTCAGTTTTCCCAGCAGTTTTTGTCAAAGAGTGAGTTTTTATTCCAGGAGCTGGAGTTACTTTAGTCATTGACTATTGTGTCTTGTGAGCCTAACCTATTCCACTGATCCACTATTCTTTTTCTTATCTAATACCAAATGGTTTTGATGTCCGCAGCTTTGTAATACAGTTTTAGGTTTAGTACAGCTAGGCCACTTTAATTTACATTTTTTCATTATTTCCCTTGAAATTCTTGAAGATTATTTCTAGGCAAAAAAAAAAAAAAAAAAAAAAGGAACATCATTGCGTACAGCAACATGGTAAAGGTTGCCATTAGGGAGATATCATTGAGCTTATTTAATGTAACTGGTCTTAGACAGAAACAATTAAATGACTAAAATCTGAAAGTAGAATTAAAAGGCTCTATATAGATAATTTTCACATGAATTCAACAAAAAAAAAGTGTTGATAAGGAAATGTAAAAGAACTGGCTAAGTTGAGAGGATTTGCCTATAGAAATGAAAGAGTTTAAGATAAGAGTATAAGACTAGACTGGTCATTGCCACAATTTATTAGATAAAAATTATTCTTAAAGGTTCTAGATTTATTGACTGATGCATTAATTAATTGATTTTTTCATGGAAAAGATAGAAACTGCAATATATCACCATAAATTACTAAAATACCTACCAAATTCATAAAAATATATGATCAGACAACTATAATTAAGATAATCATCCATTATTTTTCATAATCTAGCATATTACGGTTCCTCATAAAGACCCTATACAAATACATATCCCTCTTCCCAAGTATTCCTGAGAATTCAATAGCCACATTGTATTGGAAATGGAACATTATCACAAAAATGTTTCCCATAATCACCAATAATTACATATTAGAAAATGTTAAGAATATTTTATGAATCCTTGTAGCTTCCAAACTACGTGAAATGAATGTTTTTCAAATATTAAGAATAAAGCAAAAAAAAATATGTGGGTATAAGACTCAAAACATACCTGAATATACCATTTATAGACAAAATAGAAAAAGATGCATATAGGATTTGTTACAATTCCCTTGGTGTTCAGTGTTTGAACATGTGGATTCATTAGTCATTTTTGCTCTCTCATTCTATGTTTCACCTTTTTTTCTTGTGGGGAAGGGGTCCTGTCTGACCAGATTGTCTCAATCTTACTTATAAGTCATTAAGTATCTTAAATAATTGCAGGAAGAATTTATTGCTTAATATCTCTGAATTTACCTCTCTTTGGATAACTTTGGACCATTTGTAACAAAGAATCTTGGAATGAGTGTCAAATTGTACAAAGGTCTAATGATAACCTGATCAGAGAGTTATATTTTTTTGAGTTTAATGTTCATATGCTAAGTAGAGCTAAATCATAATCCTCACAAATTTTAAGCTTTATTACACCTCTCTTGTTCCCCTGATCTGCTAGGCTTGTTATTCAATTAGATTGAAGATTGAAGTAAAATGTTATAACTGTACATAATCCTGGCTTGTCTTACTAGGGAAAGATATTTAAAAACCCAATATACATCAGGGAATCAGCACAAAAATGAAAGAAAGGAAATCTCTTTCTTTATCTTAGTGACAGCTTGAACAAAGGTGACTATCCTTTTTGTAAACATTAGATAGTGGCACATATTGCCAGAGAAGACAGTCTCATGAGCCCACATTTGATCTGAAAAGAAACCAAGAAATTCAAGAGTCATTCTTTTATTTTTCTATCTATTTTTGCCAGAGATCTATTCTAACATTCTGGGAAGGCCAGACACAGTTTATGAATCTTTTTAATATCCTGCCCAATGATCACCTGCTATTTTTTACCATGGCTCAAGAGCCTGTGTGAATTGTAAACATTACTCATAAATGATTTAAAAGGACAGAATGAGAAAAATAGTGTGATGGCTTCCTATTCCAAGGTTAATGAAGAAGCATAGCATGGCACAGAGTCAACCATGCCTGAGAAAGACACTGGAGAAGCACAGCAACTTATAATTTCACTGAAATCCCTTTTGTCCTGTTGAGTTTCATTTTTCCTGATCCTTGACTTTGCCTCTGCTTCTTAATGCTCCTGAAGATTTATGCTAAATGTTATCTTCCTGTTATCTCTGATGATTTTTTTCTCCTGTCTATGGAAGGGGAAGGAAGGAGGCAATGGCATTTCATTTAGGGAATATGTTGGAAGAAGGGAAGGAGGCTATGAGAAAGAGTATATTTATATTTCTCCTTTGCAATATTATTATATGTGGGCCTGGAGGGTAATTTGACCAGAGGCCAGAAAACTCAGGTTCAAGCTGTAGTTCTAAACCCAAATGGACTATTTGGCCCTGACCAAGTAATATAAACTGTCAGCGCCCCCAAACAACTCTCAAACTATTTTGTTGCTAATCCAAATCAGTAGGGACATTTTTAACACTGAGAATGAAATCACAATTCCTGGAAACTAAAAAGAAGAAAACATTTTAATGGCTTTTTATTTTCCTAGAACAATAGGACATGTTAACAGCTTTCAGCTAAAACAAAAGAATTATTTATCAGATCATTGAAAAGCTATTGATTCCTTTCCTTTATTGACATTTGGAAATGGAAAAAAATATAATGTAAAATAATCCAAATTTTTCTTCTACAATGATTGGAATTCCTAGAGGTTTTGAAGTTTCAGGTAATTATCAAATAGCATTTGATTTCTGATTAACTGGGGCTAGGATCACTCTAAGAAGTTCTGCAGTCTTGCTCACCTGATGACTTTTTGCTATCATCCCTTAAGTATTAAGGGCTCTCAAAATGCATGTGTGTATAGATTCTTACATACATACATACATATGTATGTGAGATAACGTATACATACATACATACACATGTGTATGTATGTATGTATACGTTATCTCAC
>JAJPUD010012982.1:0-37845 GCA_023553655.1 Myrmecobius fasciatus
AAAAAAAAAAAAAGAAAGAAAAAGGATTCATAAGCTTCACCAGAATGCTAGAGAAGTCCATGATATGGAAATGATAGAGAATCCCTGTTTTTGTGAAAAGGTAGGTCTGGGAAATTAACAGTAGAAATGAAGCATAGTCTCTTTCTTACTATTCTTCTGCTCATATAATGATACTGAGTACTGTCTGCACTGATGGCAATCATCATACTCTTCAGATTCATATTTTGGTCATAGATAAGCATGTCAGCACAAACTGGGGGTTAGGGTAAGCAGCAGGAGGAGATTCCCATTAACTTTTCTACTGTGTGGAGGACTAATGGGAATGTTTTCCCTGAGTGTTTAAGTATATCTGGCCCAATTTTCATGCAGGACAGTGGAGAGGCAAGTTAATTTGTAAGGAATTCCAATTTGCATTTATACACCACATAATAGTCTGTAAAACACTTTCTTGTGAGCTATGTGGTTCCATTTTATCATCTCCATTTTATTTTGAGTAAAGTGAAACTTTGCTCAAAAGTTAAATGACTTACTTTCCCTGCTAATAAATGACAAAAACTGGACTTGCATTGATTTCAAATCTAGTGTTCTTTTTGACTGTTTTTAATATCTAGAAGCTTTTCCACAGTAGAAGCTGGGCAATTTAAAAGGGCATATCAGATCTCCAATCACTTTGATTCCTTCCTTATTGCTTAGCCCCTTAATGTTTTCATATCTACTTTAATCTGCTATTCTGCCTTTGATGATATATGTCTTTCCAACTAGATAGTAAGTTCCTTGAAGGCAAGGTATGCCACCATTTTATTTTATGAATTTATAATTTCTCTTTCTTTTGCATCTACAGTCTTTTAGAACCTTTCTCTAGAGCTCCACAGGATGCCCTGTTTGTAGTAGTTGCTCAACAAATACTTTAAAAACAAAGCAATGGTGGCATTTTTGTAGGAAAATGGTATAGTCATTATACTTTATTTTCCAAGGTGAAAATTGGGAAAATTATCCTTTTTACTTTCTTATGTTTGTCTTTGAATGAGTTGCTTTATTTTACTCCAAATGAGAATGGTGACAAAAGTTTCTTGAGAGTATTCAGTACCTGGACAAACTACTTGCCTCACTTGCTTTGCATTTGTAGTCCCTCTCCCTTGATCTGGCACTTAACATGAAAATATGGGCACCTACTTATACACATTGTCATTGTTATAGAAATTAAAATTTTAGAGCTAGAAACAATTAAGAACTCTTCTAGTCTAGGATTTCTTAATTTGCCTTTTAAAAAAGAAAAAAATACTTTAATAGTTGCATTTCAATATAATTGTTTTTTATTTTTCTATTTTTAGAATTTTTCCATTTTACTTATTTTCTATTTATTTTTCTACTTTATTTTATTAATTTATAATTTATAATTTCTGGCATTTATAATTATTCTCAGAAGGAGTCCCTGTACTTCACCTGACTGCCAAAGGGATCCATGATACAAAAAAAACAAAAAAAAAAACAAAAAAAAAAACTCTTGCTCTAACTTAGCACTCTCAAATTATTCATAAGGAACATCCTACTTCTGCAAGATTCCATGTGTTTATTGGCAAAGAGGTAGTGAGCACACAAGTATGAAATTTGTCTCAAGTTCTGTTACCATTGGCAATGCACTTAGGGGTCAATACACTTGTATTTAGGGCATGTTGCTTATTCCTATCTTGTGCTTTCCTCAGGTGCCTTTGCTACCTAACCTTAGGACTCCTAACAAGATAAAGACTACATGTTTCAACTGCACAAAGGTCAAAAACAAATGAACAATTAAAGGATAAAAGCTTCATTACAGTCCAACCTTTGCTTCTCTAACAGATATGCCATCTGTTCATCTGATGCCATAGACCATGATTGTTAGACTAACATAGGATGAGATTAAACTTGAAACATAGAACAATGTTCCCTATAAAATAAATGATTGCAAAACACTTTGATAATATAAAGTATTACATGAATGCTTAATGATCATGATGATTGTTTTACAATGTTATTGTGCATCAGTGGGAAAATTAAAAGGATATTTGCTTCTAAAAAAATCTGCTCATTATATATATGGCGAAGGAGAAGGAAAAAGAAGTTTCTGTCCTAAACATTGCCCTTGAGGGAAGTAAAACTTGGGCTCTAAGTTTCCCTGGAATTTTGGAGCAGAAACCTGGGGGTTTTTGTTTGTTTGTTGTTGTTTTGTTTTTTAGGATTACAAAGCTATGCTGAGATCTTTTTTTTTTCTTTCTTTATTAAAGCTTTTTATTTGCAAAACATGAATGGGTAATTCTTCAACACTGACCCTTACAAAGCTTTCTGTTACAAATTTTTCCCCCCTAGTCCCCACCCCTCCTCTAGATGGCAGGAAGTCCACTACGTTAATTATGTTAAAATACTTGACAAATCGAATATATATATATATATATACACACACATATATGTATATATATATACATATTTCCACACTTAACATTGTTGTGCAAGAAAAATCGTATTTACAAGAAAAAAAAATCAGAGAAAAGAAACACAATCCAATATGCTGAGATCTTATATATACAACTAATCTTAAAATGATTCTAATGCCTTGTAGGAAAAAAATAGTTCTCCTTTAAAAAATATAACTACATTGAGGTCATTTAGAACCAGTGGCAGCAGAACTGATTAAATGAAATAGGGAAAGGCTCTCCTGTTTGGGCTGTGAATCTTTTATCAGTTTTTCCAGGGGACTGAATGTTGGCAGGAAAGTCAGGCATCCTAAATTCTAAACTCAACTATGGTCACAGCTGAAATTGGGTGGGTCTGTTTCTTCATCTGTAAAGTAGAATTAAAAGATTATATAATCTTGGGCTTTAGGGTGGATTTACTAAAGAAAGAAATGCATGCTATATATTTTAAGTGGAGAATTAGTGAACACTGGTCATTGGTTCCACCCACAGATTCCCTGGTGACCTTGCTAGTCCCATAAAATGAGCTATATGCAAATTTATATTTGGGTTTTATTATATTTGGCTACCAAATCTATTAAAGTAATAGCTTACTATGCCAATTCACTCAGCATGATTTTGGCCTTGGTATTTTATATCTTTTCTCCTTGGCTATGATAATTCATGTACAATAAACAGAGATCAAGTTGTTTCCCATAATTAGATCAATAATATTTAACATGGACATTCAGTATAACTAACAAGCAAACTTTGACCAAATCCCTGGAATAATTTGTTTTCTTGATCAGATTTCAGTCAGTGTTGACACAAACTGATTAATTACTTAAAATACAATCTTTAAAATGGGGATTTAAGCATGCTCAGCTTTCCTGAGTTCCCAGAAAACTCAGTGATAGAATGATTTCCAGTATCTTCAGAATTTCTGATTTATTTTTGCTTGATCACTTTGTAATCCCTGTGAATTGTATGCTTTCTCATCAATAGAGGATTTTGCACCTTTGAGATAACATCCCCATAAATTCATCATTTTCTTTCCTGTATACCAGTATTAAATGGTGTAATTCTCAGTGGGTTAGTTGAGAAAACATTTGCTATCTCAACCAAGACTCTCTAATCTATATTTCTCCAAGTTGTTAAAATTTCAAATGAATTAGGGCTCAGTGAAGAAGCTATAAAGTACAAAGGGAATAAACTATTATTCTCCCAGGTTATTACAATTTTCTACTAGTCTCATTGATCTCGGATAATAAATGCACATTGTTTGGGTTTCAGTATTTCAAGAATATTCTAAAAGAGCCAATTTTAAGAACAGATATTGTTTTATTACAAAATCATAAATCTTTTCTGGCAAGGTAAACAATTTGTCATTTTTGGAAAAGGGGGGCAATCCAACAATACTTTATGTCTTCATCATTTAGAGAGCTATTTCCATCTGCAAATTCTAAAGCATTTTATAAATATGTCATATCTAAACATACAAATACAATTCTGCAACAGAGACAATTGAGTGAATTAAAGAATTATCCTCCTATTTACCTTAGACCTATGAAAGCTAGCTGTAGATTGATTTAGGCAAGGCCTGTATCAGTGATCTTGATATGTGAAAGCTTATGTAGGTTTGGTTTCCTGCAAAGTTTAAGGCTTTGTAAAATTCACATATTCTTTTTTTTTTTTTTTTTTTTGCTTAGGCAATTGGGGTTAAGTGACTTGCCCAGGGTCACACAGCTGTTACGTGTCTGAGACCATATTTGAACTCAGGTCCTCCTGACTTCAGGGCTGGTGCTCTATCCACTGCGCCACCTAGCTGCCCTAAATTCACATATTCTTATAAAATTCAGTTTCATTTATTGATGTCTTCTAATAACCTGAAATAAAGGACATATCAGAATAAAGCAATAACATGTAGATTTAAAGGGTAAACAAAAGAGTAATTCTGAATTCTGATATTTCCTAATTATTCTTTTGTTATAGAGATTAGCACACTGTTTTAGGGTAAAAAGAGACTTTGGGGGTCATTTTGTCCAGCCTTTCCATTTTGTAAACTCTCACCTCTGACTCCAAGAATCTGTAGCATGTATGGCAACCACATCCTGGTAAAACCCTCTTCCTAGATGGACTAAACCATGTTGAGGGTAACCAACAAACCTCAAATAGTCGATGAAGTAGGGGGATGTCTACACCAAGCATGTGAATATTTCCTGAAGGTAGAACGGACAGGTGAGAATAATTTGTTCTAATAACCCTGAAGGCAGTTGAAGCAGGCTCATTGGAGAGCTTAGAGCTGGGTCAGACATGGAAGCTACCAAGAGCATCCACTGCATCCTGGACAATGACCAGTCATCCTGACTTTTGTCTTGCCCTGGACTTTGATGAATCTGGAAAAGAATGTGAGACTGACAACTTTGTGCAACTTTGCTTCCCTTAAATCCAATTCATGCATAGGTCAAGATATCACCCCTGATATCAGTGGTCCTCTTTGGAAAAAAAAACAAAAAAACAAAAACCAAAAAACTAAGGATGAATAACAACATTATAAACAAGGAAATTGAAGCCTGGAGATGTGATGTGACTTAGGAATAAAAGAACATAAATTTAGAGTGGAATGACCTAAGAGGCTACCATCAACCTTTCTTCTTACATTATAAGGAATTGAAATCTAGACAGGTGAAATGATTTACCCAATATCACACAGTAAGTGGCAGAGTGTGAATTTTAGCTCTGAATCTTTATATTCCAAATCTAGCACTCTGTCTACTTAGACATTATTTCTATCTCTACCTCCTCAAAAACTTTATTACCTTGAGATTATCTGAAAGTATATCCCAATCACATATATATATATAATTTTAGTCTAACAGAAATACAGTGAAATATTCAGTCATCGTTTTCCCTTGAGTGCTATAAAAAAGAAAGGGGGGGCTTCCTTTCTCTACAACTAACTAAAACTTCAGCAGACCCCCTTTCTGTATAGATGATGAGAGCAAAAAAAATAAAACAGTTTGAAAGATTCAGTTTGTCATTTATGTTATCAGTACAGGGGATTCTGAATCACAGAGCAGCAACTCTATATTGTCACAACTCACACATCTCTATAATAATAGCTTACATTTCTATAACATCTTAGTTTACAAATTGTTGCCCTTATAAAAATATCATGTAATGTGATACATGTTATAAGTGAAGAAACTGAGGCTGAAAGAGGTTAAGCAATTTGACTGTGGTGATACAAGAAATATTGGAGTCCAGATTCCGTTCCAGACCTCTCCTAACTTCAAGTCTTGTACTTCTTCCATTACAATAGGAATATTTTTCATTTTGCATATACATAATGGGACCTTGGGGTCTTAAACAATGTTCACCTAACTTGGAAGCATCTATTTGTCTGAGTTGCCCTACCATTGTGATTTGATTGGTCATCACAGGAGGCTGCATCTGTAAGAATTCTTCTTTTTGTTTGCTCTTTCTTGATATTTCCAGAGGGCAATTCACCTATAATCTGGGTGCCATGAACTGAACTGAGAGGTGGGAATCCCTTCTTTCTTCTCCATTTAGGTCCTATGGATTGGGGTGTTTCTGTTTCTCTTGTTCAATTTTTCTTCTCAGTTTCAGATGAAGGCAGCACTCAGCTCATTGGTGGAGAATGCCTGAGAAGCCAGGGTGCTTGGGACTTGAGTTCAAGAATTATTTTGGACTTGGAACTTGGGTCTACTCAATATAGAAAGTTATATCTAGAGTTTAACTGAGTTAGACCACAAACCTAATTCTTTTTCCCTTCTCAGAGACTGAGATAGTACGGGACAGAAGAGATTTAACTCCACATATTGGGGAGTGAGTTTGTTTTTGAAGTAAATATTCTTTTCTATGAGTTAATCTGATTGATAAATGCTTAAATGGAGCCCACCTATCCTTACAACTGGTAGAACATCACTGATGGGGGCTGAAGTCCACAACAGAGGGTCTAGATAAGCCAAGTTCCCTTAAGGGTATCAAAGAGGTTATCTTTATACCTTCTTGGGAAGGGGTCCTTCAGGCAGGGGGACCAGTGTAGTCAGTGTTAAACATACAAACACACACTTGTGTGTGCTTATGTTCATATATGTGTGGGGGGCTATGTAAATATTATTTTTAATGATAATTACCTTATAAGTAGTTCTGAAAATCATTAGTGCTCTGAAAGCGTGTTCTCCCTTTTATTTGTTACTTATGCTAGCTACACTTTCCAAGGCCACATCCCCTCCTTCTTCCTCTCAAATGTACACATGTCTTCCTTGTTTTCTCTAGAGCATAAGTAGGATCTGCCATGTGTCCAGTTGTGACGCTCATTATAACAAAGCTCTCTCTGCTGGGCTGGATCCGTTTGAAGAATAGATGATGGGCAGATTTCCCCACAGCTGTTACCTGAAATGCAGTAGTCAAGCATCTTTTTGGATGGCTGCAGAGAGGACAGAAGAAATGCTCTGAGGATGCACTGAAGGTGGAGGGGTAGGCAAAGGCACAGTGCTCAAGCATCTCTGTGAATGGCTACAAAACAACTGCAGCTGACAGACAGGCCTGGTCTGGCATGCAGCTTTGAGGAATAGAGTTCCTCTCTTTTAGCAGGGGCTTCCAGCCAATTGTGAGTCTGGTACAGGCTGGGTTGCAGACTCAACAGTCTCTTCAAATAGCAGCTACAGCTAATCAAAGGAAAAACCTCACATGTGCACAGCATGGAAAAGACTTTTTAATTCTCTGTGTATTTTATTTCCAGCCACTCTCCTCCCCACCTCCCCCTTCTAATTTATAATCCCACAGATACAAATGGCAACCTCTGTTAGTAGAATCATATTCAGAAACCAAATCTTGACTAGTACGTGTGCCTATGAATTGAACAGTCCATTAACATTTGTGGGCACCCAGTAAAACAAGGTATTACTATAGATCAGTGGCTCTCAAAATGTGGTCCAGAGATTACTGGGGGTTTCTGAAACCTTTCCAGAGAGTCTACAAATTCAAAATTAGTTTTTATTTCTAATATGGTAAATATCTATAAATTTAACCCATGTCAATAAAAACTCTTTCGACAGATCCTCAATAATTTTTAATGGTATAAAGGAATATTGAAAACAACAGTTTGAGAACCACTGTTATAGATCACATTTCTAGGGCTCTTTGAGATTTACAAAACACTTTCCTCCCAAGTGTAGTAAGTGAAGTGAAGTAGGTCATTTAGGTATTGTTATCTTTACCTTATGACAGACCTCAGAGAAAGGAAATGATTTACCAGGTTCAAACAGAGCTCCTCAGCTTATACCCCATGCTCTTGAAGAAAAAATACAATGCTCAATTTTGAGTAGAGTACAATGAGGCTGGTGGTGTAAGACATAATAAAAAAAAATAGCCCTAGTAATAAAAAGTAGCAGAAGTGCTTTAGGAGGGTGAGAAAGGAAGAAGAGACTGTGAATCTGGATACTCAAGGATGAATAGGGACAGATTTAATATGAACCTTGAAGGATGAGTAGGAAAGATCATGCTCATAGGTTGGAGGGTTGTAGAGAACAAAGGGGAACTTAGATTACAAAATATAAAGGTAGAAGAGACTCTGAAGATCATCTTAAACAGGGAGGAAACTGAAGCTAAGACATCAAATGGGTTATTTGACTTCCCCAGGGATACAGATAATGGTTCTAGGATTTAAACCCGGGTCATTTGGCTTTATGTTTAGGTTGCAAAAGGCCTTGACTTTCAAGACTTGATTCTATTAGCAATGGGGAGCCAATGACTATTTTGATCAGGAAAGTGAAACAATATGAATAATATCCTTCTAGAAAGGTTCTTCTGGTTAGTGTATGAAGAATGAACTGAAATGGGAGAAGCTGACAGTTATGGCAATATTCCAAGCTTGAATTATTGAGAGAACAAACTATGTTGGTGGCAATTGGAGAGGAAACGGTGGGAAATATGTACATATATACATATATCCCACACATATGTGCATATGTACACATATAACTAGACAGTTTTTCCAGAAGCAGAACTTTTTTTTTAAATCAAAGAATGCAGAAGAATTTTCTCAAGAAAGGAATGCTTGCTAATAAATTGTTGGTAAAGTTGTGAATTGTTTTCTTTTTCTATAAAGCAATTTGTAATTACATTAATAAAGTAACTAAAATATCCATGCTGTTTGACCCAGAAATGCTAATGCTAGATATATAATCTAAAGAGGCTCAAAACAAGAATAAATATTTCATATGTACCAAAATATTTATAGCAGAACTTTTTGTGGTAGGCAAGAAATGGACACAAAGTCTATCTATTGGAATAGTTTAATAAATTGTATGTGGAAGTAATGAGATATTACTGCATCATAAGAAATAACAAATATGAAGAATTCAGAGAAAAATGGGAAGACTTACATAAACTGATGCAGAGAGAAGTAAACAGAATAAGGGGAACAATATATACAATGATGACAGCTATGTAAACAGAAAGAACAATAAAATGAAACTGTGACCAAATCTAGTTTTAGAGAAGAGGTGAGAAAATATGTGTTCTCTTTCCCTTTCAACCTTCATATATGATTGGGGTGGGGGATGAGGATACAGATTCTATGGGTATGGAATACTGCATATACTCGTAGACACTGTAGCTGTGTGGGCTTGTCTTTAAATTGCTCTATTTTCTTTTTCAGTCTTCATTTCAAAGTAGAAAATGAGTAGAAAATGAAGATATTAGGAAATGATTATGACATATGATGAAAAGGTGTTAATAAATGAAAAAGAAAAAAAAAGAAATGAATAATTAGAGGAAGAAAGCACAAAGAAATGACCAGTTCTCGTGTGACATCTGCAGGCAGCGCTACAGTTCCAGGACTGGATTATCCTTGCAATAAAAGAGCCATTCAACAAATATCATGGATAAGACCTGATGATTGACAGCTCCGTCCATAGCTATTAGATACCAGCCAGGGCTTACACTACTGTGGGTCCTAAAGTAGCTATGATACTGATATAGCCTAAGCTATTTCCAAGCCAAGTATTAAGTTTAGAACTCTCAGAGTTGCCCTGCTTCAGACCCACAGCCCCAGATGGATCTAGCCTCTGGAAATTGAGGGTACCATTGTTCTGTATATTCCAAAGTCCATTCATCAATATTTCTATAACATTCCATATTTTAAATATGGCTCATGTAAAATATGGCTCATATTTTAAAAGAGCCATAGTCCTTAAACCCTGAAAATTAGGCAGGGTTGCTGCATTGCTATTACATTCTATTTTGCCAAATCAATTTTGTATTATTCTAAGCCTCTCCCCAAACTCTGCTTCCTCCATTTTGATCTTTTACTTCAATCAGGTTTTGTGGCCCTAAGAAAACAATTTAATTTGAAAACAAAACAAAACAAAACTTCAAATCCTTTATTTGTAAAATGAGGTGAATATACCAGTTCTCTTTACCTTACAAATTTGTTGTAAAAATCATATAGATAAACATTTAAAAACTGCACAATACTTTTGTAAATATGATATATGATGTACAGTGACACAAGCATGATAAATTGATATTATTACTATTTCTCTAGTCAAACCCATCTGTATAATGTACTATCTTAGCAAGGAAGGGCTAAAGTATCAATAGGTCTCCCTTTTGACTTTGCTAAGACTTGTGATCACTTCTACGTGGTTCTTAGAACACACTACTTCTCTTTTCTATCATGATTCTAGGCATGAAAACTCCCATTTTCTCATGGGTCAGTAAGACAAAGTTGGTGGTTTTCAAATGGAATCATGAAAAAAAAAAAACCCAACAATTTCCTCATGCCCTGCCAAGTATAGCTGTGGTGGATAGTATAGAACAATATGATCTTGAGCAAGTTTTCCCCATCTGTAAAATGGGAAACAATAATGCTTTCATTACCCACTTGGCAGACATAAAATGATGTCATTTAGGGAAGTATAATTCACCTTTACAACCAGTGCCTTTTTTATTAATTGAGAAGTTGGTTAACAAAAACACGTGAGACTAACTTACCATGCTCATATTCTGAGATACAGCAATTTGATGATTTTTCAGTGGATGAAATCAAAAGCTTTTGGCCCCCAAACAACTAAGCAACAAGGAATCCATATCAAATGAGACAATTTATGTGAAGTCTTTTTGTAAACCTTAAAATGCAAAATATATATTTTAATACTGGAATAGAGATTTGGTCTTACATGGTAATGAAATTAGGTTGGGCCTGATACCTGTACTTTATTATGTTAGTTCATATTTGATGATAAAATAAGGCATTGGTAGGTCACTGAACAGTTAACAAAAGGAATGTTAGCAAGAATAGGTAACAAGTATACAGTAATACTGAGCTTGTAGAGATGACCTATTTCTGATCTCCATATGAAAATACATTGATTCAACCAGGGCAAGATGTGGTTGGTAATTACCATGGTCTTCAGACATATACCAAGTTGGATGGCCCAGACTCCCTATCAGTGGGACCTTTTATATTTCTAAGTGATAAAGAAGCTATGTCAAAATAATTAGAGGGAACCAAGGAAGATGCAGTTTAAACCTTGTTCTACTAACCATCAAGTCCTTGTCTGGTAGGGGAGTAGAAGAGAGAAATCTTGGTCAATATTGTTCTTTTCACATATGGGAACCATTTCAAAAGTTGCAAGTAGCAGCCTATCCATTCCTGTCTTGAGTGACTCATATATGTCTTCCCATATATATATTACCAGATATCAACATAATAAATTGGGGGAATTTCTCTTTTTCTTTGCACTTAGCGGTTATCAGTGGAACACATGGTTCTCCTTTATGTTATTGACCCATTTTTTAAAAAAATTCTAGTCTTACTAATCTTTAATGACACTTTTACTTAAATATGATTTTATGAAGTGTTTTGGGCTGTTCACATTCACCATATTCCTTTCTAATACCAGTATTTATAAGCACAATTTTGGTCTCTAATATAATAACCCATTACACATTCCTTTGCCTGGCATAATTTAGAATCTATTTTACTACCTCCTTTGCTTCGGTCCTTCTCAAGCTCAAGATCCTGTCTTTCAATTCTGGAACATCATCTCTTCCCATGTCCTCTGATCTCCTTTTCCCTGCAAGGAAAGAGCAAAGACAAAAGCTTTATTGCTCCCCCAACTTGTAATGAAATAGACAATTTAGCTAATGGAATTGAAGAAACAATTATGCTTCCAGTGATGACATATTATTCTAAAGAAATAATCAGACAGTACTACATCTACCCAATGAGGCTTTTCTTCTACTCTTATATAAAGCACTGCTCATTCCTACTTTCTGTCTCTGTACAAAGGCTAAAAGGATTTAAAACTAGAAAGGATGTAAGAAGTCATTTGATCCAAGGCCTCATTTCACCAGTGAGAGAACAGTCCTGGAGGTACTGGTGAAGCGACTTGTCCAAAGTTAAAGTTGTTCCTCTTACTTGAAATATACTTTCTTCCCCCTTCCATCTTACTAGCTCTGCTTTGCCTTCAATATTGCTTAAAATAGTAATTTTCTTTAGGAAGTCTTCCATGAGTACCACTCCTGATCCTTAGGATTTCTCAATTATGTATTTCCTCAGCACTCATATAATCCATATGTACTATAGTTATTTGTTTCCCTATATGGATTTTCTCTTAAATTTTGGTGTATTCTAATCAAATTAACACTTCCTTGAGGGCAGGGACTATTTCTTACATTTCCTCTACACACAATGAACATTCAATAAAAATTATTGATTGGTTTGATTGACTGATCTGTTTTTAGTGAAACTAGATTCATGCCTCTCTTGCTCTTTTAGCCAGCCTGTTCCTGAAGACGCTTTCCCCTCTCTCCTTGAGATGGATCCTGTCTTAGCTTGAGGTCCTTATTCTAAAGATCAGGATATTTTTAAAGGTATTTAAAGAGGTCTCTTTGACATCACTCCAACAGATCCAATGCACCTGTTTCTTCAAATGCCTTTCCCTTTAACTGAGAAGTTGGTCAACAACACCACCTGAATCCAATTGCCTGCACGCCTATTCTAAGACAGCAACTCCAAAATGTCTGGGTGTGATAGGACAGTAGCACTTGGGGCCAAATGATTAAGAAATAGGGTATGGTTGCTGAACTGACTGAATCTTGGCAGATTTGGAAAGGATAAGTATGAAGATATACAGTGAGAAACACAGAGACTATGATTTTAGTACTGGAAGAGCCCTTTGAGATCGGCTTAGACCCGCTGAACTAAAATTGTGATGAATGTTGAGATAATAAACATTCTTTCATTGTACCAGTCATTGCCAGTAGTTCTACCTAGCTAACAACTAGGTAACTCACGTTTAATGGGTGCTCCTAATGAGGGGACACTAGGAATCTTCTAAAGGTGTTTCTCTGCAGTGCCATAAGTAGAAACCTCCGTCCCTCTACACCCCCCTCCTTACTCCATGCTTGTGGCACTGTCCTCAGAAACCTATGATTCACAACAGGAATGTGGCTTTGGAACTTCTGCTATGTAAGCAGCTGCAGATATTTCAAATACCATTGTACATGTGATCCAGGAGCTTGCTATAAATTTGCCCCTAAAAATAAAGTAACAAGTGACTGAGCAGCAATAGGAATTAATCACTGCAGTGCGTGAATGGAATGTGCAAAGCCTTACCTCAAAATCTTTTTATAACGTGATTGATATAATTAATACCAAGAAACACCCGAGGATGCTATAATTGTGCAAATCTGATGCAGAATTCCCCCCAAAGGTTCTTTTGATTTGTTTTTGCTTTTTACAAGTGGATAGGATGGAATGAATCTAGCTACTCTGGCTGCTATGTCATTGGGAATGAGCTTGTATTTTTGCGACTTTGAATAACACCCCCCAGGAATTTAAATTGTATTCAGTTTAAAATACTCCCTCTTAGTATTTGGTAAGCTATAGGAATAATTAAGCCAATGAAATGAACTGTAACAACTGCATGCAACTCATAGCCTCGTTTCCACCGGTGATTCAGAAATTTGCATGGTTATTAGAAAAGTGAAGAATTAAGATCAGAGAATCTAGTGCTAGAAGTAAACAGAAACAACATGGTGAAGAGGAAGGGATACTGAAAATGAAGTAATTGGTCCTGGGTTCAGATCTTGGTTCTGTGGCTTAATATATTTGTGGCCTTCAGCAAGTTCTATAATTTTCTTGGTGTTAGTTTTCTCATCAGTAAATGAGAGATTTGGGTTGAATTAAAATGACTTCTAAGGTCTCTTTCAACTCTGTTCCTCAGTTTTACACATGAAACTACTAAGACTTTCTTAGGTGTGCAAAATTGGTTGGTGAATATCTCTTGGACTTTTGCAATCTATAAGTAGTGCATGAGGAAGGACCATGTTTTCTATATCTTTGTCTTCTCTCTTTAATTCTCCTCATTAAGTATATGCCCAAGAAATGCTATCTGGCTTAATTACTCACTGACAACACTCCAAGTGGTCTGATATTTTTTGCTTCATAGTCTCCAGGAGTGTAAAATCAATCAATTAATCTACCAGCATTTATTAAGAATCTGACATGTGCTCAACACTATGCTAGGTATTGAGAATATAAAGAGAAAAAATGAAAGACTTTGCTCTGAAAGAGAAAGGATGAAACAATGGGAGTGGGAGAAAGGCTTGGGGACCAAATTTGTTTCACATCCCCACCCCCACTCCTCAAAAGGATATCAGATTTAAATTCTTACATTCCTCAAAAAACTTCTTAAAATTTGCTATTCTCCTAGTTCTCTAAATACATACACTTTTCCTCCTCTGTAAAATGAATACTGCATGGGCTATTTACATAGGCCTTAGTGATTATCTCTAAAAGGAAGATCACTTCATCATAGGTAACCAGGAGTATAGATTTTGTTTCTATTTTTTTTAAATTTTTTTTTAAGGAGTATAGATTTTGTAAAAGAATTTTTGATGGAAGCTCTCGTTCTAGATACCAAACAAATGAAAGGGATTATTAAAATTGTGAAGATTAAGTTTCAGAAGGCTAAAAATACATTAGTAATTGAACAGTAAATACAAGCAAACAAATATATAAGAATTAGCAGAACAAATATTAAGCAATGAAATGAAAACTTTGAAACTGCAGAAGTTCAGGATTTATTTTTCTTTGTATTCCAAAATTTTATTTTTTACCATTTTAAGTAGGTCATTAATGGGAAATTATTTCTTCTTAGTGCTGTGTAAACCAAATGAATCTGATTGCAAGCTTCCAATGGACAAGGATCATACGTCCTACCCCATTTCCTTATTTTTATGTTTATTTTCATAACCTATACTAGGGTTTCTCTTCCCTCAGCCCCGTTAAGGTGATTGGAATAATCCCACCCAAGTATTCATGGAAAAGATATTGGGCCAATACTTAGGGTACATGGGTGGCCATTTAGAAATATGGTTTCTGGTGCTTTTGGTTAACATTTTGCTGCCAAAATATTCAAAGTACATTGGAGATTAGTTTGCTCTATTTGAAAGAAAATGGAATTTGTGATGGAGACACTCATGACACTGGATTGCATTACTAAAATCCTGCTTTGGACTTTTTTGTATGCATGGAAACTTCAGAGTTATGGCAGAAACACCATGAAGAAGTAACAATGAAAAGCATCATTGGACAGGAGGGGATCATGAAATCTGTGGGGAATTTCAGCCAGAGCAATTCTTCTATTGGTGTTTGTAAGTGACAATGGGGAGTTTCTTGATGCGGATCATTTAGGCCTAGAAATTACCCTTTCATTTGTTCTTCACTTAAAACCTTCCATAAATATTTACTGTATGTTGTCAAGACAGAAGCTCATGCCTGTTTTCTAGGCTGAAAAGAATAAAGTTTTCATAAGTACTATGAATGGGGATTTGAGCCAAATTAAATTCAGATCAGATCAACAAATAGTTATTAATCTCTTATTATGTGCTTTGCACATAGTGTCAGTTATTGGGATATGACTTGGATACTTAATGAACCATACAGGCAAACCATTACAAGAAATTATCTGTATATTTTCTAGTAAATTACCATATACACTTAGATGTTTAAAAATGTATTTTATATATAAGAATTTATTATGCATTTAGTGGTTTTAGACCTGTTTATGTTAGGCTTTAAACTATTATATTGACACAGTTTCTTTAAATTTAGAATTGGTCCTAAATAGGGTTATATTACCGAAGAGTGATCAGTTAGTGAGGAATCCATCATTCAACAAGCATTTATAAAGTGTCTGCTTTATGCTGAGCACTGTGCTAGCTGTGAGAGTTACAAAGGCAAAACTAAAATATTTCCTTCCTTCAATAAGCTAACATTCTATCAAAAGCAAAAAAGAAAATTGCTTTTCTAAGCAAACACATTAAAAATGAAGTTATCTGACATAGCAGAATTTTCCAGATTTTTCGAAGCTCATCTTTGTAGCACTGAAACTTTTTAAAAATTCTGTTTTTTTTTTCTTTTTCTTTTATGATGCCAATTGGGATTAAGTGACTTGCCCAGGACCACATAGCTAATGAGTATCAAGTGTTCAAGGCCAGATTTGAATTTAGATCCTCCTGATTCCAGGACTGGCACTCCATCCACTGCACCTATTAGCTACCACACTTTAAAATTCTTAAATTAAAATCCTACTAAAATGTTTTTATATGCCCCAGTTCCTAAGGAAGTTACATTTTCCTGAGACAATAAAACATGTTCAAATATAAGAGGACAAAAATAAGAAAATAGTGATTGGGAATGGGTATTAAAATTTTGGATGATCAAAAAAATTCTTTTGGAGGAGATAGCACTTCAATAGAAATTTGAGGGAATATAGTAACTTTAAGACATGGAGATAAGGTGGGAGGACATTTCAGGAATAAGAAAATAGCTTGTACAAATGAATGGTGGTGGTAGATGGAACATTAATTTCCACACTGTGTAATATAATACAATAATGCTTTCAGAGACAACTAAGATAACCTTGTTTGAAATTTGCACATCTCATTTTTTACTTTTATTCTAAAGAAGTCCCATATTATTATAATTTTATTATTATTCTGGTTGCCTTTTATATTTTCCTATTTCCTCACTCTATCAGCTCATTTCTTGCTACTGTTATAATTGTTTGAGTGAAAGTCTTTATGCATGATTGCATTACAAACTTAACCCAGGATACAGTATTTAAAAATATCAGCAATTTCAATTGTGTGGGTATTTCCTCCACCAATAAAGGTCTTAATCCTTGTACAATGAGTTGTTGTGGACAAAACAACTCATCACTTGGTGATATCTAGTCATAAGCCTCTCTGAATTTTCTTAGTCTTGATTTTTAGGTAAAAGAAGTAGCAACTACATTGCCAGGTCCAAATAAAACTGAGCATACCATTTGATCCAGCAGTACCACTTCTAGTTCTGTATCGCAGAGAGATTTTTATAAAGGAGGTGGGGTGGGAAAGGACCTATTTGTACAGAAATATTTATAGCAGTTCTTTCTGTACAGACAAAGAATTGGAAATTGAGGGATGCCCATTAATTGGGGAATGGTTGAAGAAATTATAATATGTGATTGCAAGGGAATATTACTGTGCTGTGATGAGTAGACAGACTTCAGAAAAACCTGGAAAGACATAATAACTGATGCTAAATGAAATGAGTGGAACATTGTACATACTAACAGTAGTACTGTAAGATGATCAACTATAAATGACTTAGCTATTCTCAGCAATACAATGATTCAAGACAATTCCAAAGGATTCTTGATGAAAAATGCTATGAACATTAAGAGAAAGAACTGATGTAGTCTAAATGAAGATTGAAGAATACTATTTTTCACTTTTTTGTATTTTTTTCATGTATTTTTTTCTCCTTGGATTTGTATTTTCTTTAACAACATGACTAATATGGTAATATGTTTTGTCTCGTTGAACATGTATGATATATCAAATTGCCTGCTGTTTCCCGGAGTTGGGGGGAGTTGAGTAAGGGAGAGAGAAAATTTGGAACTCAAAATTTTAAAAAATTTAAAAATTTAATTTCCATGTGACAGGAGAAAAATAACAAAACAAAAACAAACTCAAAAACTTACAATTTGGTTAGAATCAATAGAGAAGCAAAAAACCTGACATAGCAAAAATAAGTAAGCAAATAAATACACCAAAAAGGCTTCTCTCCATGACATAGACAAATTTTGGAATAGAGCTTTACTAGATTCAAAATACAAATTTTAAAGAATTGCAAAAGTAAGGGTTAGAGTTTGTTATTGCTGTTGTTGTTTTTCCTTTGTTCTCAAAGACTACCAAGACATTAGGGAGGTGATGCCATGACATGCAAATGAATTGTATTTTAGTGAGGGAAGGCTGTGCAAGGGTTAGAAGCAAAGTTCAGTTTAGAAATTTATAAAACATGTAACACTGTGCCTAGTACATAATGGGCACTAAATAACTGCTTCTTACTTCTCCCCCTATCAATCATGGTTTACTCTAATACTGGTCTTCTTTATGGGACATAAGAAAAATTCACTAAGCAAATAAATTCCCATGACTCTAGGTAGTTTTCATAGTCAATAGTCTAATGGTCCCTTTCTAGTCTCTTAGAAAAATTTAAAAAGCACATTAATACACCTTTTAGCCAAAGGTCAATTTCATATAACTTCAACCCTTCAAAAATACTGCTGTTAATATGGAAATAAGGGAAAAGGTCTGAGTGGCCACAGGCCATCACAAAGCTCATTCATTTTACTCAACAGGTAAATCAGATAACTGTTACCTGCATTGAATCTTTTCCTGTTAATAATCCCTATAGTTTATTGTCATTCCCTCATGCTTTTTACAACAAGGTTTCAGAAGCAGGCAGTTCCTCAATACAGGTATTGATTTTTTTTTTTTTAATAACAACTGCTTTTAGATTGTCAGAGAAGTTGAATTAATCTCTTCTTTAATAATGGCTAGTGTTTTAAGCTTGGTAAAGTACTTATAGATTTGCCTCATTTTATTCACACAACAAACAACTCTAGGAGGTAGATGCTATTGTTATCCTTATAACAAATAGGGAAACTGAAGCACAAGTGACTTGTGCAGGGTGACACAAGTTAAAAATATCTGATATTGTATTTGAACTTGGTTCTTCCTGACTCTAAGTCCAGAGCTCCCTTCACCACATCTTGTATCTGCCTCAAACTTCATTTTTCTCCAGAGTTCTTGTTCCAAATTTCCCCTGGCTATTCTCCACAACTTTTTTTTTTTTTTTTTTTTGTACAGGGAAAACATCTTCTGCCATTTGGTTCTAAGCTTCATTCTCTTCTTTGTCCAATTGAAAGGGCAAAAAAAAAAGTCTAATTCCAATCATGAAGAGTTTAATAATGAATAATAATGATAATAATAGTTTATATTTATGTAGCACTTTGCAATTCAAAAGCCACTTTAAGTACATTATCTCTTTGATTCTTACAACAATCCTGGGAACCACAATCAATCTGATAGAGTGGAAAAAACAATGGACTTGGTATTACAAGAGTTGAAATTTATTCCTTGTTCTGCTACTTAAGTCAAACAGCATTTGGGGTAAATAATAATTATAGATAATATCATATAGCACTTTAAGCTTTGCAAAGTGTTTTACAAATATTATCTCATTTGATCCTCATAGCAATCCTAACAAGTAAGTAGTCATACTATTTTCATTTTACAAATAAGGAAACAAAGGCAGGCAGCAATTAAATAATAATAATAATGATGATAATAGTCCCAACATCTATATAGCACTTACTATGTGCCTGTCACTCTGCTAAATATTTTACAATTATTATTTTATTTGATCCTCACAGCAACATGCTATTGTTGTTCCCATTTTAAAGATGAGAAAAGTGAAGCAAATAGAGATTAAGTGATTTATCCAGGCTTACACAACTAGTTAATGTCTGAGGCTAGATTTGAACTACCTGACTCCAAATCTAATGCTTTATCTCTTAGACCAGTTAGCTTACCTTTTCTAAGCCTGTTTCCTCAGAGGATAAATGGAGAAAATAATGTATTACCTTCCTTACCAGATTATTACAAAGACCTTTGATAACTTGATACTATAACTTGAACTATTATTATTGTTATTTACTCATTTTTCCCAAAAATTTAAGTTGCTTTATTAATATCTGCGGCCTCATCATTTTGCAAATTTACAAATACATTTTACAAACTACAAGTTATGCAAATGCCATTTCCAGAAATGAAACATTTAAAAACCCAATTAAACAGGCTAGTTTTTAAGCAAAATTATATAGCAATTTTTTCACAACCTCACTTTATGAAAAAGTTAAATGTATATATAATACATACTATGTATAATTATATTTTGGAAAATTGGATCATAATTTAAATTCCATATGAAATGATTGAATTTAATTTTTGAAGAGACCTTGAGGTAAATTCTCCTTTACTGGCTTTCTAATCTGCAAATCTGTCATGTGACATTTTCTCAAAATGAGGTGCACCTGTACTTCATAGCTTGCTGAATACTAATTGTATGATAATATTTCTAAATGGGCTCAAACTCATGTTGTTGAAATACAGTTATTACTTCAGGAAATGTTTAAAGTACTACTTATTTGTTACAATTAGGAAGCATAAACAGTAGCTTTCGAAAGATCTAATTCTTACCAAATTCAGGTTAATGTATAACAGATGAAACAAAACAACAACCCTTAACACTGAATGTTCCAACATTAAAAAGTCCTTCAAAAGGGCCCTGAACTTCTTTTGAACTTTTATTTTCACTTAAACTTGCCTTTAAGGAATTCAATCCAATTCAATTCCATAAACATTTATTCATTGGCTACCAAGTCTAAGGAATATATTTAAAAAAAATTTTCAACCCACTTCTTAAAATTATTTAACCCTTTTAATGCTTCTTCTAGGACAATATAGCATTCACAGCTTCCAAGAGAATTTTGAGTAAAAATCATAAGACTTTAAGCATATGATATAGTGTTCTCTTGCTCTATTAGATTATAATTATGATCATGATTATGATGATGTTTCTAAAATTCTAAATAATAATAATTATTAAAAATGCCATTGTAATAATAAGCTGACATTACTTCATAGAGCAATAATAAAGGCTGAAAATAGATGCCCACTATTGGATTTATGGAATGTGACCAAATAACATTGCCTTGAGATGGAGTCTGATGACAAATCAAAAGGCCCTCCATGGGTGATATCCTGGAACTCAGGATTTTTGTTTGTAGGAAAGTTATGGCTTAGTATGACTATTTAGAACCAGGCCACCAGACACTTCTAAAGGGTTACCTCCTTAAGGAGTTCAGACTTAGTGTTCACTGTAGAGTATACAAGAAAATGGTGGAGAAAGATCATCAATAAAGGCTGTAAAAACTTAATATCTTCCAAATATCTAGCAACATACGACTTAGTGGTCAGAATTATATTTTAGAAACTCACTATCTTTCATGAATTGTCAGATGAAAGCTAACTACTATAGATACTTACCACAAAATATCCTAAGCAGCTCAATAAACTGTACTGGTAATCAACCATTAATCACTAGCACATTTTTTCACAGTAGTTTAGACATATTATTGATTCATAAAAAGAACAACTTTTTAAATAGATGTCACATCACAAATAATCATTATCTCCAAGTAACATGGAATAAAAAACTTCAAAGCACAGAACAAAAGGAGATGGAAAGGACTTGAGAATAGGATGAGGTATATATCGATACTTTTATCCTTTCTGCTTCTGGAGTTTTCCGAAGTTGTTTTCAGTGAGATTTTAGAGAATGAGGTTATATTCTAATATTTTTTATTAAACTGCACACACATGCATACACACATACATGACAATAACAACAATTTTTCCACTTGTGCAATAATATTGATTACAAAAGAATTATAGTAATATAATGACTTAACCTTGCATTATTTTTATCTGAACATCACTGAAAAAAAAATGAGAATGGGATAACAATAATACTAATCACCAAACAATTGTTCACATGAAGGAAGACCAATGACTGATCCCTACATTCTCCTCTGTTTTTTTTCCTTTCTAGATTTTCATGACACTGCTTTCTTTTAGTTCTCCTACCCATCACATTGTCAAACTTATTCTCTTGGTGAGTCTTCATCTTAGTCATGATAATTAATCACTGGTATCCTTCAAGGCTCTGTCATGGGCCCTCTTTTCTTACTATCTTTATTGGTATTCTCTTTAGCTTCATTATCATTTTTATGCAAGCAATTCCCAGATCTATATATCTAGTCCCAAATTTTCTTCTGAGCTCCAATCCCTCATTGCCAAATATCTTCAGGACATCTTGAATTGGATGTACTATAGCAAGGGTTGGCAAACTATGTCCTGCTGGCCAAATTTAGCTCACTGACTGTTTTCATTTGGCTCCATGAGTTAAGAATATTTCACATTAATAAATAAAACTATTGTTTTTAAAAATGTAAGAATCATTGTTAGTTCTCTAGTTGTACAAAAACAGGTGGAGGCCAGGATTTGACCCAAAGTTTGTAGCTTACTGACTCTTGTCTATAGATATCTCAAAATCAATATGTCCAATATAGAACTTATTATCTTTCTTCCCCAACTCCTCTTCCTATCTTTCCTAATTCCTTAAAGGGTACAATTATCATCTCAATTACCCAGGTTTGTAATCTCAGTGTCATATCCTTAACTCCTTAATTGAATTCATAACAAATACTCAATCTGAGATAAATCAAAACTTTTTGTTTCTACCTTCACAACAGCACTTGTATGTATCCCTTCCATTTCACTCATGTAATGAATATCTTAGAACAGACCAGCATTATCTTTCACCTAGCCTATTGTAATAGTTTTCAAATTGGTCTTGTATCAAGAAATGTCTCCACTCCAATCTAACCTTCATTCAACTGGAAATATTATTTTCCTAAATCACAGATGTGAGTATTTCATCTTTCTGCTCAATGAACTCCAATACCTTCCCATTAATTATATCAAATGTTATATTTGATTTTTAAAGCCTTTGACAGCTTGGCCCTTTTCTACCATCCCAATCTTATACTTTACACCTATCCATATACTCTGTGGCTCAGCTTCACCACGCTATTTGCAGTTCCTTATTTGTGACACTTCATTTCTTGACTCAAGGTATTTACACTGGCTATTGTCCATTTCTAGAAGGTTCTCCTGCCTCACCTCCATAGTTTAGCTTCTCTTGTTTCCTTCATGGTTCAACTCAAATCTCATGACCTAATATAAGAGTCTTTCTTAATCATCCCATTTGCTATTCTTTTCCCTTTGAGATTAATTTCAATCTAGCCCATGTGTATTTTGAATGTACATAATTATTTATATGTTCAGAATGCTATGTGGTGTGTTTTGTTTTATTTTTGCCTTTGTAAGTTATATATATGCTCCCATGGATCTGTCAAGATGTGGCTCATAAAGAGGCGAGAATAGATATTTCTTACAATTTTTCCCCTCGCCCTTCTCCAAGGAAGACTTTGATTTTTATCAAGAGTGAAAGGAAGAGGCTGGGTTCAGTTTGTCTCTCCTCAGAGAGATGGGGTACTAAGCTAGAATTATATCTACCTGCTGCTTTAAATATTGTTAGTCTGGGAAAGGAATGTCCCAAGCTATATAACCAAAGTTGACTCCCTTCCTACCAGATTTCAGTTCTATAATGAACACATATTGCAAGTAGCAAATGAACCCATTTATCCAAGTTGGTAGCAAAACAGAAATAAGAGAAACTGAACATAAGTGAATATCTATATAGTAATATATGGAGTAAATGAGTTCTCCCACTGGGAAGAATATAACTCAGCTTAATCATTTGAGAGAGTCTCAAAGGAGAAATTCCATGAAGTCTCTAGTGTAACAAACTGAGGGTAGGAATAGAGATTGCTAATTCTTCTTTATGTCAGCTTCTCATTCTCTCTCTTCAGAGACCTGAAGAGAGGTTGGAAAGATATATCTTCTCTCTTAATTCTGGAAGCCAAAAGAATGCAATCTCTCTTTTCTCCATCTCCATTAACTTTGCCCTCTCCTTGTCCACAAAGGGGAAAGGCTTTGGCTCTCCTCTCAGTGAGGAGAGTCTCATATAATTGCCTCTTTGAGCCAAAGGACATACATACCCAGACACCTACATACATAAATACATATGTGTGCATGTGCATGCACATGCAAACACACACACACACAAACACACAGTCTTCCCTTTTCAGAATGTGATCTCTTCTGCTCATTTTGTAAGTATATTTGAATGTGAGCTCCTTGAAGGCAGGGACTGTGTTTTAACCTTTCTTTTCTTCTCCAATGCTTGGTTTAGTACATATTATGCACATAATAAATGCTTCTTGAATGACTAGAGTGATCAGGTATAATGGAAAAGATATAACCATATCTATTCTACTACCAGAAATGGGTAAGATCCATACTAAGGCAAAACATTTCTCACTAATCTCCTAGGGACAGTTCAGTCAAGTCATTCAAAGAAAAAGCAAGAGCAGCAGCAATAATGAGAACAGAAGGACCAACTGAATCTTTTCCTGTTCTCTTTCTATCTCTGACTTACCAAAACTCACTGTTACAGGGGCCACTTAATAAACCAATCAGTTGAATTTCATTTTTATCAAGTCTTCCACGTTGAATTTAATGTCCTGAGAGGCTGTTAGTAACCTAGACCAAAATAAGCAGAACAATTCATTTGAGTGTTTTCAGTGAGGAGCATTTGAATGTATTGTTAAATGGAATGAACTAGATAATACTACCAATTCTGGTTTGAGATTGCATTTGTGTGGCCAGGCATGATAGTACATGCTTATAAGTCCTGACACTGGGGATGCTGAGGCTGGTGGGTTTGAAGCTATTTGAGAGATCTAAGCTTCAATAATGCTAATATAAATTGGATGTCTATACTAAGTAGACATCAATAAGGTAAGCCCTCGGGGCAGAGGGCCACCAGGCTACCTAAGGAGGAGTAAGCAGGCCTAGGACAGAAAAATGAAAGAAATCCAAGCTCCTGAGGGGATTGGCAGTAGGGCTACTCTTGTGAATGAGTGGCTGCTCTACTTACATGGAAAGATAGAGGGAACTGAATTCAGAAGTGTTAATAAATGTTTAACAACAGATATTCTGGGCAAAAAACACTAGACACTCTTTAAAGCTTTAAGTTTAATTTGTATTATTAACATTTTTCTCCTTTACTTTCTTAAGCGTAGAAATCAACAAAACAATAAATCAAGCCCTGATTTGTATTGTTTGCCAATTCCTGAGGTACAAATGTAACAAAAAATTTAAGAACTGCTTTGCTTGCCTGAATGAGTTGGCTCCAGCAAGAAAGAGTGAGAGTGAAAACGAGAGAGAGCAGAGACAGAGACAGAGACAGAGACAGAGACAGAGAGAGAGATTGTATTTGTGTGGTCTAGAACCACTTCTTCTACATTTCTAACATGACCCAGATCAATATCCACTAACAGCTTAGGCATGACTTTACATCTTTTCTTCATTCCTTTATTCATTTGTACATTCCTTCCTTCCTTTCTTCCTTTCTTTTTTCTTTCTTTTTGTTTTGATGCTCCTTTTGATGTGGAAAAATTCACCTTAGTATATTACATGAGGAAAGTGAAGGGGTTCAATTAAATTCAAGGAACATTTAATAAGTGCCTACTATGTGCAAAACACTATGGTAGCTAGAGGAGATTAAGAGATGAAAAAAAAAAGACAGCTCTAAAGGGCAGAGATTATGAGATACTTTCAGAAAAGGTATTGAAAAAGATCAAAAGAATAAATCAAAGATAACAAAAATTTCTTGAACCTAGATTATAATTAATGTAATTTTTATACTTTATAGAGGCTCATTAGAGATAAAATATTCCATTTTCAGTTTGTAAGAAGTATTCATTATATATTTTAATGTTGAATATATAGTTGACTTACAGACAAGATGTTTTTCCCATCTTTATTTTCTTCAGTGCTATTTCTAATTCCACAAGAACTACATCAAGGAATATGTTGGAATATAAATGTAATAGTTCCGTTGTCCTTGATTGTGAAAAGTTTGTTATGAAACTCTTTAGCATCTTTTCATTTTTAAATGTTTGTTGTTTTCTTTTTATTCTTATTCTTAATTGATTTTAGGATGATTCAGCTTAGTTGAATCTATTGTCAAGTTTTCTTCTTTTCTCTCTTGTACGAGGTAATACTTCTTATGACCTTCTACTATACTTTATCATAAGTGTTTAAAAAGGAGTTTGTATTTTAAACTGATATTACCCTCTGGTATCATATCTCCCTTCTTGGCATGAAGATCATGTTTCCTGGCTGAGTCAGTTTCTAAGTTCCTTGTTATAGTTATTGATTTACATTGGTTAAACTTCTTTATGAAATTGTTTTAATCAAGAGCAAAGTCCTTTTCTTCATTGATTTCCCACTCTTCAATGTCAATAACTTGTTCAAATATGTCAGGTTGGAATTGTTTTAATTGCTTGCCATAACTGTTTCCCATTTTTATTCTTCTAGTTTTGTATTAATTTTGATCTTCATTCTAACAAGAATAGTCCGACTGTACACAGATAGCTAATTCAGTAATGATTTCCACATAAGTAATGAGTCATTCATTTTCTCTTAATATTTACTAAATTCATTTTAATTACATTATTTGATATTTATCATGTCCAGTGCCTCCTTAATTTTTCAATGGAAATATACATGAGTATAGGCCTGATATTTCTGTGTAATCTCTCATGCCTTTGGTCTCCCATTTCTTATTCCTGAACCAATATTTTTGAACATATTGTTCACCTATTTTTATTCTGAAGTGACTAATTATCAATGAATAATTTAATTTAATGTGCAGAGTCTTATCAATTTCTTTTTGGTACACACTAAAAGGCAAGATGAACTAATGCTCAATGAAAAGTGCCTGTGGTTTTTGGATGCATGGTAAGACTAATTCCATAAATTGTCTTTCTGTCTTTGTCTCTGTTTCCCCACTCTCTCGTTTTCCTCCCTGACTTTTTATCTGTAAGGAGAATGTGAGAACAAACTTTCCATTTAGCTACAACTTTCTTTTATCTTTTGGTGAAAGTGTCAAAATTGGTGTGCTTCAGTTCTTCCAATTTATTGGTCATTGGACACAGATCTCATATTTAGAGTAGTAGTATTTAAGTATTGTATACGAACTAAAAACTCTGTGATTCTTACCATTTTCTACTCCCTTTTCTGCCAATCCATCAAAAGCAGGTTACACTGAACTGAGGGCAACTTAGCATATTTCTTTATGTAGTGGTTTGCTATGGACAAAGAATTGAACAATGGATAGCCAAAGTCCTTGTAAAAAGTCTCTCTTTATTTAGTTGTTTATTCTTTGTAAAGCAGACACAGCCTTCTTCTGGGACTTACTTGGACTGCTTTCAAACCTTGGAATAGCTTTGGAGAATTTAGGATTACCTCCATACCATAATGGGCAGCTAAATTAAGGCTTTGTGGAAGTTTAAAAGAAATTTTTCTTCATAAAATTTTATTTTTATTGGTGCTTTTTTAAAAATCACATTAATTTCTAAATATATCCCTTCTTTCTTCCCCTACAAAGCTATCCATTGTAAGAAAGGTTAAAAAAGAAAGAGAAAATAAAACACTTCATCAAAACCAGCCAATCAAACAAATGTGATAGTATATGCAGTATTCCACACTCATTGTTTTCTACTTCTACAATGAAAGGAGGGAGATGTATTTTCTCAACTCTTATCTAATGCCAAGTTTGGTCATTATAGTTTTAAAATAATTCTTTTTTGGTGTTGTTATTGTGCATATTGTTTTTACTGGTTCTCCTTTTTCTGCATCAGTTCACATAAATCTGTGGAAGATTTTTCTAAGCCTGTAGATAGTATATAGCATTTCTAGATCATCTATCATCCTACTACCAACCAGATCTGTTCTGTTTAGCTATCACAATCAGATGAAATTGGGCTCACTTAGAATGATATGACTGCAAAAGATGGAGAGGCATATTGTACTATGAATAGGCTGAAACACATTATAAAAAAGAAATTATGCAGGTGAAGCAATGAATAGAATGTCATCAAGGGAATGTCTGACAAAAAAGGGAGATCAAGTCATATAGCAAAAATAAGGATAACATACATGCTTCACTGATACCCACATACTGATAAGAAAACATGAGAAATACACTGGTATGTTAGGTAGACAACCTGTGCTAAACATATGGGAAGACATAGATAAAAATCCTATAGGAAGAATAGACATGGTTAGATTATGATTTATATCATTTGAAAGAATGCCCCCCAAATATTTATAGAACTGTACATGTTTAACATATATTGGATTACTTACTGTCTAAAGGGGTGGGAAGAAGGGAGGGAGAAAAAATCTGGAAAACAATGTTTTGCAAGGGTGAATGTTGAAAACTATATATATTTTGGAAATAAAAAGCTATTATTTAAAAAAAAAGGAAAAAAAAAGAAAGAATGCCCACCCCAATGAGATCATAAAGCTATTAGAGTATTAGAGTATCCACAATGCTCAGAACAATGCCATATGGATAATAGATCCTTAATAAATGCTTCTTGAATTTATTGAATTACTGTCGAGAAATATTATCTGCACCCAAGCATTACACTTCCTTTCTTTTTCTAGGATAATCAAAAGTTGACATAAGTGCAACACAATAGACAGCTACTAGGACCAAAGCTCATCAGTAAGAATGTCAATGTTTTTAAGTACCCAATGACTTTACTCTTTCAAAGTCCTTTGTGAACATTATCTTATTAATCATCACAATAGCCCAGAGGAAGATAAATATTAATTTTCTTACCTAGATCATATTTTTAAGGGAATTTTCCTCCCTTGTTTCTTCTTGTTATTGTTTGATTGTACTATGAAACTAAGAGAGTAATTTCCATATTGGCTGATAGGGTATAATTTGATATGCTGTGATGAAAAGGTTATAAAACAACAAAATTATTTTAATTTTGATTTTGGAACTCTCATGCAGTGCTAAACTAAAAGAAATGACAAACTCGACAATTTAATGACTTCACTTCCAGGAAACTATTTAAAGACAGCGATTGAAATGAACAGAAATATGAGGGTTCTTAGTCATTAGACCCTTTATACTTCTTTAGTGGTGATAGTAAGATGGGAGAAAAAGAAGGAGGGCTTTAAGAATAATGCAGTTTAAAAATTAACATGGATTTACATTATTAATTTAATTTAAAATTAACCAACTGTGGATACTCCTGGTATGATTTTTGTCAAATGATCAGTGAATTGACAAATTAATGAAAGACCTGGACCACAACATGTTGAAAATCTTGAATGAAATAAAAAATATAGATATCTACTAAATTGTTAAACTGCTAAGTTGAAGGACAACTAGAAAGTTCTTTCTAGGGAGACAAATAAAAGTGTTGGCAGAGTTGGTTTCATTGTGTGCCCAAAGGCAATGATAAAAATGTAGCAGGTCTGGTCATCTTGCAAGCCAGTTTACTCTGAGAACATTTAAAATGTAGGTGGAATTAGAATAGCAGTAAACATGATAGGGAGTATATCTTCTAGAGTTTTATTTTTATTTTTCTTGTTGAGAATAATAAAATTGCTACATTTGAACTCTGTTACCTCAAAACTCTGTGCACAGTATGAGGGAATGTCTATCACTTAACCAAAAAGGATTTATTAAACGCCTTAAAAAAACAATGTCAGAATAGACTTGGGATGGAAAATGCCATCTGTATCCAGAGAGAGAACTATGAAGACTGACTGTAGATCAAAACATACTATCTTCAGGTTTTTAAAAATTTGTTTGCTTTTCCTTTTTCATGGTTTTTCTCTTTTATTCTGGTTTTTCTTTCACAACATGTCTAATATGGAAATATGTTTAAAATGATTGTACATGTATAACATATCAGATTTCTTGTATCTTGGGAATGGGGAAGGTAATGAGGAGAAGGGGGAGGTAAGTTGGGGAGGGGGAAAAATTGGAAGTCAAAACTTACAAAAACAAATATTAAAAACTATCTTTACATGCAATTTATTGGAAAAATAAAATATTATTGATAAGTTAAAAAAAGAAAAGAATGTCAGAAAGAATAGCTTTACTTGACCAGATGAAGAATATGTCCTGGTTTGATACAATTTTAAAGGTGTACACAAAGAATTTTCGAGTGAGAAGAATTTATAAGAATTAAAAAGTCACAAACATTTCTTGTATCAGAAATTCACAACTGAGAAGACATTTTTAAATAATGAAATATTTATAGGAGTAGGAGAAATCATTATCAAGTACTCTTGATGAAAATATATTAGGGAATTAGGTTTTTGAAGTCAGTTTTATACAGCAAAACATTATCTTGTGAGCAATTGTAATTAAGTGACCTATCCAGGGTCACACAGCTAGTAATTATCAAATATCTGAGGCCAAATTTGAACTTATCATCCTGACTCCAGGGTTGATGCTCTATTCACTGAGCTACCTAGTTGTCCTAAGTTTTGTCTTTTAAAATATTTGATGAAACTGAACAAAATGTAATTTTGACAGTTCTACTCAAATAGGATATCACGACATCATATATTGGGGAAAAATATATGATTCCATGAGATATACAACTGTGGAAGCCTATATGTCTGATCATCCCCTGAATGTTCATGTCAAACAGCATAAAATAAGAAGCTATATGCTCATCTATATTAGATATTCTGTGTAAAGTCCAAGCAAGAAAAGTAGAGCAATGTTCTAATGCTAATTAAGAAGCAAGAAAAAGTAACTTTCTTTAGCCTTCAATGTATTTACAGGGTCCTTATCAAAATAATCATTAACTTTGATGAAGGCAGCTTCTTTCTTAGGTAAGGGCATCAAAAGGAAAGTGAAAGTCTTCTCATGTGTTCAACTATTAAACCATCTATCTCAAAATGTACTGATCAGAAAGATGGTTGTTACAGAATAAATCTATTGCCTTCTATTGGAGATAGTTTTGGGGTAACTCAATAGATATGGACAATAGTCACATTATTTACTTTGTAATTTGGGGAAATAATTTGTGTGTGTGTGTTTGTGTGTGTTTGTGTGTGTGTGTGTGTGAGAGAGAATTCCAAACTCAAGGCAGACAAGCAAATAGGCAGGTAATAAGCATTTATTAAGCAACTACTATATATCAGACATTATGCTAAGTGCTGGAGATAAAAATAGAAGCAAAAGTAGACAAACCTTGCCCTCAGGAACTTATATTCTATTTGAGAGAAGACAACCCTCAAACAAGAACTGAAAAGGGAGAGAAAGGTAGGGGAGAGAAAGTGCCCATGTAGGGATATGATATAGAACACAGATTCTTAAATTAATTCTTAAATCAACCTATATGAAGTGTCTTAACTGATTATAGGGATCATGAAATTATGACATTTTCAGTAAATGTTTGATTTGTATACCTGGTCTAGAACAGAGCTTCTTAAACTTTTTCCACTCGACTTCTTTTTGCTGGAGAAATTTTTATATTACTCTGGGATTATAGGCATATAAAATAGATATACAAATTGAAACATTTAATGAAAATAAAGAATAAAGAAATTTATTTTTAAATAATTCTTTTGTATATAAATGATTTTATCATTTAATAAAGATGAAAACAAATTTGAGTACTAATGAGATGCATGTGCTTATATTTTTTGCATAAAGAATTAAATCTTGGTGGAATATTTGACACATTTTACTATTGCCAAATTTTTTTGTGACACCCACATTCAGTTACATGACTCCATATGGGTTGTAAACCAGTTTAAGAAACTTTGATATACAGTTCTAATGGACATGACTCTCTTCAACAATGAAATGCTTCAAACCAGTTCCAATTGTTCGGTGAAGAGAGCCATATACACCCAGAGAGAGGGATGTGAAATGTGGACCACAACATAACATTTTCATGTTCTCTATTGAGGTTTGCTTGCATTGTGTTTCCTTTATCCGATTATTCTTTCTTGTAGATGTGATTCCTCCTGCACCAAAAAATGAGGCAAGAACTATACATATATTCGATTTCTTAAGTATTCTAACATAATTATCATGTAGTGGATATCCTGCCATCTAGGGGAGGGGTGGGGAGTAGGGGGGTAAAATTTGTAACAGAAAGCTTTGTAAGGGTTAATGTTTAGGAATTACCCATACATATGTTTTGCAAATAAAAAGTATTAAAAAAAAAAAGAAAGAAACTTTGATATAGAGAGGCAGAAATAGAGGTAGGAGGGATATGAAAATTGGTCACCTATGGTTCCTCCCCCAAATGGTGTCTTCAGTAGGAACTCCCCATTAAAAGAAAGAGGTAGCAAGTTGGAAGGATATTCTTGGATGTCATGGGAGGGGATAGGTCCCAGGAGCTGGAATAAGGCAGAGACATGGTGGAAATCCTGACAGTCAAAAGCAAATCTAAAAGGGGAATGAATGAAAGAATGGTTAAGAGAGGGACATGGAAGCCAGAAAGAGATTATAAACTTTTAGCTATGTTAATAGAAGCAAATGAGGGAGGATATTAGTTCTACTGTAATCTGTCCTACTCAGACCACATCTTAAACATTGTACTCAGTTCTGAGTGCCCTGCTTTCGGAAGGAGCTTGAACAGGTGGAGTCCAGGATTGTAAGGGTCTAGAGACTATGCTGCATAAGGGTCAGTTGAAGGAACTTGGGCTGTTTAGCCTGAAGAAGTTATGGAAAGGGGGCTTATCCTTGTTTTGCTTGCCCCAGAAGACAGAACTAGGAACAATGTATCCAAGTTACAAAGAAATGAACTTCTGTTCCATGTAAACTGTAACTGACTGTATCACTCTCCTACTCAATATAGGGGCTCCCTTTCACTTCCAGGATTAAGTACAAAATTCTGTTTTGTATTCAAAGCCCTTCATAACTTTTCCAGTCTTCTTACACCTTCCATAATACCATACGTTCTTTGATCCAGTAATACTGGCCTTCTGGTTGTTTCTCAAACAAGCCACTCAAACTCTCAGCTTTGGGTTTTTTCTTCAGGTCTGGAAGACTCCCCCTCTTCTGTCTCCACAGCTTGGCTTTCTGGGCTCCCTTCAAGTTCCAGTTAAAAATTCTCCTCTAGGAAGTCTTTCCCAGTCTTAATTACAAACTCTCTAGTGCCTTTTCCTTATATTTCTAATTTCTCTTGTGTACAGCTTGTTTGTACTTATTTGTTTGCTTGTTATCTCTCCTATTAGATTTTTTCACTCTTCAAGGGCAGGCACTATCTTTGCTTTTCTCTGTATCCCCAATGTTCAACATAGTAACTGCCACATAACAGTTGTTTACTGACAGATGGAAATATAGGTATGTATCAGCATACCAAGTTGTGATCCTTTTTTGAAAAACCACTATTTTCTTTTTTTTAAAAATTGTATTGATATATATATATATATTTTGTTTTTATGTTGCTTTCATTTCCAAATATATTCTCCCTGTCCCAGCAAGAAAGCCATCTTTTATAATAAGCTACCAAGGCAACTAAATGACATGGTGGACAGACATGGACTTGGAGTCAGGAAGGAAACAAGCTTTAATTAAGCACCTACTAATGACCCAAACACAATGCCAAGTGCTTTGCATTTTTGATGCTGACAACAATCATGAGAGGAAGGCACTATCATTATCTCCATTTTATAGTTGAGGAAACTGAGTCAGACAGCAGTTAAGTGACTTGTTCAGAGTCACACAGATAGTGTCTCAAGCCATATTTGAACTCCTCTGTCTTGACTTCAGGTCCAGTGCTCTATTCATTGCACTATTCATATATTTAATGAAAAACAGTTCAATCCTGCTATGGATACTTACTGGCTTTGTGTCTTTGGTAAATGATTTATCCTCTTTCAGCTTCCATTTCATTATTTGATAACAATACCTGGCTACCAGGATGTTCTGAGGCTCAAATGAAACAATATACATTAAGCACTTTGCAAACTTTAAAGGACTATATTAGTTGTCATCAAAATCATCATCATAAATATTAAAAAGAGATTAGGAAAAAAAAAGTAATTCAGAAAAGTGAACCAAGAATTTGTGTAGGTGGTAACCTGGACATGCATTGGACTTTTCCAATTCTTGAAGCAGAGATTTATACTGTGGGAATATTTATAATAGAATCAACCTATTGCAAAATTGTACTTTTGTGCTGTAGCAACTTATCACACATTTCTCTCTATGCCTAACAAACATTTCCTTCCCAGAAACTTGCTGAGTAAATGTCTGCTTCAAAGAACTCAGGGATCTAGGTTGAGTCAAGGTAATGGTGACGGTAGTGAGATTCAACAACCTTTTGTCTCAAAATGAACTGTGTGCAGATTATGAAATGGAGATAGCAAGCAGGAAACTTGTTTTATTCTTTTAACATATCTCCTTCCCAGGAAGGTAGAATGTGCCTTTTCTTGACCTTTTTCTCTCTTGCATTAAAAAAAAAACTGCACCCCAAGGTAGCTCTGGTACTCAGAACATATATGGAAGTGATCTGAAAACCCTATGACCCTTTCTTTCTATAATAACCCTCTCCTCTCCCTGAAAAAGGAGTTATGTATGAACCATAGTTTCAGAAATATTGCTGGAGAGAATGAAACTTCCTTTAGGGTGCTTTTTAAAAAAAGAGATGAAGATAAAATATATTTATATCTTCCTAGAGTCTTGTTCATGCTTGTCTTTTCATTCTGAGACAAGTAGATGCTAATAGCTATTCCTTATAAAGGAAAAGTAGCGAAGGGGATTAAATTAGATGGTTGAAGGTTTTAAGAAGCTAATGTATACCTTTCACGTTTATGTATCATACAAATCAAAAATGTCAGCCAATCGTATTCCAAGAAATAAGAGAAGAATATGGTTTTGCAGTCAAAAAAGCAAATCCCTCATCACTCTGGAGTCTATTCTCTGGCACCTCAAATTGTATGTTCAGTTCACACATGTACTGGTTGAAGGAACTATGGATGTTTAGCTTGGAAAACAGAAGAATTAATGGAGTAGTAATAAGCAGTCCACTTTATCACTGGTCTACAAACATATAGTATGTCAAAGAGACAGGATTAAAAATTTGCCAAGTGTGAGTTTGAAATCTCTGTTTAATGCTCTCTTTTCCACCCTCATTTTTCTTTTCTTTTTATTTATTTATTTATTAATACTTTTTATTTGTAAAACATATGTATGGGTAATTCCTAAACATTAACCCTTACAAAGCTTTCTGTTACAAATTTCCCCCCCCCCACTCCCCACCCCTCCCCTAGATGGCAGGATATCCACTACATGATAATTATTCCAACCTCATTTTTCCTCCTCCCTTCAGATTCATCCCCTTCCTCAGGCAAGTTACTCTTGCCCATCTCACCCTGGCTTATCTCTCCTAGAAGATAATAATGTCCAGCTACATAGGCCTTTTGTGTAGATTTAATTACACTTCTGGAGTATGATTTACATCTAGCTTCACACTTTTTTAGGCAAGATTATACAATAGTAAGAATAATAAAATTCTAGTCAGGAGACTTAAATCCTAATCCCAGTTCTACCACTAACTTGCTGTGTGATCTTGAGTAAGTGATTATACTAGGGGCTTTTGTTTCTTCATCTATAAATTGAAGAAATTTAATCAGCTTTATTAAGTGAATAATATGTGATTGGCAGCATGTTAGGCACAGGGAATTTTTTTTAAAAGGAAAAAAAATCTCTGCCCTTAGGGAGTTATCAGGGACTTCAATATACATAATTGATACTCCTTCAAACACAATAATCTCTCAGTTCCTCCATTTATTCATTTTTCATGATGTACTCCTTCATCCCATCATAGCCATGTACAAATTGATCATATCTTTGACCTCATAGACCTTATATCAAATGTACTTCCATATTCATGAATTCTGAAATTCCTTTATCTGATCATAGGTTTTTAGCATTTCATCTCTCCCTCTTCCTTCCAATACCAAACTGAGCTTATCAGTCATAAAAAGACTTATGACTTAACATCTCCATTCCTTATTTCTCTCTCAGGCTATCATACTTACATTAGCTATACTCTCCAACTTTCCTTTTCTCATTTTTTTCTTTTTCTTTTCTTTTTTGCTGTGGCAGTTGGGGTTAAGTGACTTACCTAGGGTCACACAGCTACTACTTTTCTTTTCTTCATCCCTTGATGAACCAGTTTAACTTTATACTGTGTTCTTCTTTTGACTCCTTATTTTCTTATCATATAGAAGGTCACTTACTGCTGAGTATCAGTCTTGAATCATTTGCACTCTCTGCTCATTTAATTATTGCACAAAAGTTGCTGAATGAAAGAGGGGAAAGTCACAAGATCATCCTGAGTATACTACATATTTATGAAACTGACCTCAACTGATTTCTCATTGCTGCAATCAATCCTTTCATACTTTCTTTCTATTTTCTTTATTCTCTCCTGGTTCTCTCTCAACAAACTGAGCACTCCTCAGTCTCCTTTGCTGGATCTTCATCCAGATTATGCTTCTCAACAATGTGTGTCCTTTAGGGCTCTGTCCTGGGTCCTCTTCTCTTTTCTCTCTAAACTGTTTCATTTGGTGATCTTATTCCCTGTATTCATTATCATCTCTATGCTGATAATTATTAAATCTGCAAATCCAGCCCTAATTTTTCTGGCTTCCATTCTGGTATCTCCAATGACCTATTAGACATTTTGAATCAAAGATCAGCTAAATCTATTTTCCCCAAAGTTGCCAATGATATCTTAATTGTCATATATACAGGTCTTTTCTCAAATCTCATGCTACTTGACTTTTTGGGCAGCTTTTGAAACCATCGATCATCTTTCTGATTTTTTAATGAATGAGACATACTTAACACTTATCATACTCAACACTTCCAAAACTAAAATCATTTCCCTCAAAACTCACAATCTTTCCAAACTTTCCAGTTACTGTTAAGGATACCACTGTCCTTCTAGTCTTTTGGGCTTAGAACTTGGGTATCATCCTTGATTCCTAACTTTTCTCCACTCCCTTCCCCACAAACAATCCATTTGCCTAGGCTGGTTGATGTTTATCTTTGTAATGTATCTTCAATACATCTCCTTTTTTTCCCAATGATACTGTTGCCACCCTGGTGTAGTATCTCATTTTCTCATCTTTTAACTATTGCAATAGCCTGTCTGCCTTCCACAAATTCCTCTTCATTCCAGTTGCTTCTACAAGTGTCAAAATGAATTTTATCAGTCCAACCATCTTCCTGCTCCCCCTACACCTTTCTCCACTCAATAAATTCCAGCAACTCCCTATAACCTCCAGTATCAAATACAAATCTTCCAATTAGTGTTCAAAGTCTGAACCCCTTCTATATTTCTGGTCTTCTTATATCTTTTATCTTACTTCTCTCTCCTCTCTTCTCTCCTTTATACTCCTTAATGTTATGCAGAAATGCTACCAGGACCTCAACTCTCCCCAGTGGTTCAAAAAAGTCATAGTACATGCAATGGCCATGCCCTGGTAAACCATCTTTGCAGATGGCTTCAAATCCATCAATTAGTGGGATGTCTACTCTGAGCTTGTGAAGACTTGCCATAATGGAATGGATAGATGAGAACAGCCTTGAAGGTTGTTGGGTGCTGTGGAGAGCTTAGAGCTTCATCAAACATCAAAGATTCCAAGGTCATCAGCTGCATTCTGGTCCATCACCAGTACCCCTGGCTTTTATCTTGTCACTGGAATTCTGTGACTATGGAAGAAAGAGTGAGATTGATGTCTATGCAACTCTGGTTCACTTAAGTCCAACTCATGGGCAAGTCACGACATCACCTATGACGGTCATTGGTCCTCTTCAAAAATGAAGGTTGAACTACAATAAGTAATACTGATCTCCTTGCTATTTCTCAAACAATATACTCCTCCCAGCTCTGGGCATTTTTGTTGGCTTTTCCTCATGTCTGGAATACTGTCCCTTCTCATGACTGCCTGCAGCTCTATGTCCTAGCTAAAAGCTGATTTTCTTTAAGAAGCCTTTCCCAATCCTTCTTAATTTTAGGGTATTTCCTCTATTTATTATTTCTTATTTATCCCATATATAGCTTATTTGTACATAATTGTTTTTCATGTTGTTTTCCCTATTTAATTATAATCTTCTTAAGGGGAAGAAATGACTATTTCCTTCCTTTGTATCTCTAGTATTTAGTATAATTCCTGGCACATAATAGGTACTTAAATGTTTATTTCTGACTCTTGGTTGTGTTTACTCCTTTCTGCATCAAATCCAAACAAGCCTTCTCTGGTTTCTTTGACATTCCTCTCAACACAATTCCAACACAATTGTATCCCTCACATTAATTTACAGTAAATGTGTGTATGTGTGTGTTGTGTGTGTGTGTGTGTGTGTGTGTGTGTGTGTGTGTGAGAGAGAGAGAGAGAGAGAGAGAGAGAGAGAGAGAGAGAGAGAGAG